>CAMZMU010000081.1:5198100-5364267 GCA_947311845.1 Poa pratensis | reverse complement strand
CTGGTTATGAATATGGGGGAGAGAACGTGGTAGAGCTGGAAGTATCGTCGGCTGACAAGCAGGGCAAGATTTTACCCAGGTTCAGGGCCCTCGTGTGGAGGTAACACCCTACGTCCTGCCTGTCTGTTATTGCTATGTGAATTATGATGGTTACAAGGATCCCGGCGAGATGTCGATCTCGCTAGGGTTTGGGCTCTGGTGGTTCTTGTCTGGTTCGATGGCCCTCCCAGTCCTTAAATAATAGGCTGGGTCTCGGGTGTTCGTAACCGACTCGATTTACAAGTAAGGAAACTCTAAACCGACTATTGCTTCGCCAAACTTGGAGGATACTCCATCTTCGTGGGCCTCCCTTCATGGGCTTTCATGTAGGCTCTGATAGTTGGGCCTAGTCGATACGTGCACCAGGTCCCTCATGGTAGGGTACCCGATAGGCATACCATGTCAGTAGCCCCCGAGTACTTGTCTGATTCGAAGAGTCGGGCATGGACTCATACTCATGCACACGTTACATTTTTTGCATATGTATTTAGAATTCTTATGAAATAGCACATGTTGGCTATGTCGAGTGTTTCATCGACTATGATTTTTGCTTATGATAGTCAAGGGATTTAGCTTAGCAGGCCGGCACACACGACGGATCGGGGCCAGTTAACTACCATTGTGGCAAAAACCATACTAGCTTTCAATCAAACTCGAGTCCCCGGACTCGAATCTGGAACAAACTGGACAGACTCGAAACGGCCGTTGAGGTCTTACTGAATCGAACTGCAGTATATTTTGAATCTACCCAACGCGTCCGTCGGGGATTTTCATCATGTCTGCTGACACGGAACATTTAAGGATAACGCTGCTGGAGCGGTCCTTAGCCCAGCTCGACTGATCGGCGGGTCTTACCTTTGCACTATGCATGCAGCATCCAAGGATCGTCGGATCAACTCGGGAATATTTGAGTGTGATTTTGCTTATGAACTTAGTCGAATTGGTCGACTGACACTTTTGCCATTATTCTATCGGGTGCGCGACAGCGCTCCCGATGGGAGTAGCCCCGAGATTGTGCTTTATTGCTTGCAATGGAGGATAATCTCAAAATCTTTTACCCTGCACATTTTTAGTCAAAGAAATTTTTTGATACGCTCCCGATGGGAGTACGATGCTGCAGTCGAAAGATTTCGACTGGCCTCTATGACCTTTGCTAAAAACCAACCGAGACTTATGCGAGAGACCACCCGAAGATATCATCGAGTGACTTTTATGCCAGTTGTGAAAGAGAGAACAACGTCAGCAATGACGCATTTTGCGACTGCTATCTCTGACAAGCGGTGGCGTGCTTGGAGAGGCTTTGATAAGACGTGACCCTTTTTGTGGGCCCGTTTTGCAGAGCTGACCAGGGATGACGCCGCGTGGACTTGATTTGACCGTTCTGGCGCGATTTTCACGGGGCGTGATGATGGTTTCCTGGATTCTCGTGCGTAGTGGGCGGGTGGCCGGCGACGGTTGCTCTCCGTGGCTGCCACGTGTATGGCCAGATTTCGCGCGGAGCGTATGCCTTTGTTTGACGGTTGCGATCGTTTTGCGATCTGTGGTAAATAGGGGACGCGCTGGCAGAATTTTTTACTTGCCATTTGCTCTTTGCGCGCCCCTCGTCTCATCTTCTTCCTCGCGCCCACCTCC
Organism: Poa pratensis; assembly: GCA_947311845.1. Lineage (NCBI taxonomy): Eukaryota > Viridiplantae > Streptophyta > Magnoliopsida > Poales > Poaceae > Poa > Poa pratensis. The sequence goes on along the minus strand of CAMZMU010000081.1, from coordinate 5,362,596 downwards.
ATTGCTCTGCGCCCAAGCTCTCTTCTCCACCCTCATCCATCGTTGCAATGGCGAAAGGTGGAGGCTCCAAGCGTGGTGCCGCCGCCGCTGCCGCGACCGATGCGGCCAAGGGCAAGAAGTCTGTGGCGGGTACATCTGCATCCGCCGCGCTGAAGAAGGGCAGCGGGGACTGGGCGAAGTCCACCATCAAGGACGCCCATTTGGTCAAGTTCCGCGAGCAGGGGTATCTGCCACCGCGGAGCAGCTCGCCGTCCGCGCCGTCGCCCAAGGAGGTACTCCCGAACCACGCGCCAACGAGCGTGTTTGTTTTGCGGAGTTTTTGCCTAGGGGCTTTTCGCTTCCCCTCCACGACTTCGTTCGTGGTCTTCTTTTTGCCTACGGGGTGCAGATCCATGATCTCACCCCAAATGGCATTATGCATATCGCGTGTTTCATCACGCTGTGCGAGTGCTTCCTCGGCGTCGCCAGCTGGGCGCTGTGGAAAGCCATCTTCATGGTACGGCCGAACAGAGGAGGTGGTCGCACCTACCCGTTGGCGGCTGTGGAATCCAGGTGCGCAGCGACACCCGCTACTTCCGCCTGAAGACCGTCGACTCCGCCCAAGGCTGGAGGAAGGGGTGGTTTTATGCGACTGTCGAGCAGGATGCAGCCGCCCCTTTCTCGACTGCTGCTTTCACCAGGACCAAGGCGTGGGATCACCAACTCTCAGCCGAAGAAATGGAGGAGGCAAGCCCTTTGCTGGCTCGGATCGGAGGCATGCTGGACAAGGTCACAGGCATCCATTTGATCGCCACCTTTGTGAAGAGGCGGGTGTGGCCACTCCGTGCCCGAGCGCACCCCATGTGGGAGTTTGATGGCGCGGGTGACTCCACTCGGATGAGCCCAGAGGAGCTGTCAAGGAACGAGCTTGTGATCACGTGCGGCACATCACCAACTTGACGACAGGCGACAAATGCGACGTCGACTGTCCCATTGAGCCGTATGGGCGGAGAAAACCCTTTGCTGAGGTATGTCTGCTTTTAAGAGTTTGCCACTCGTATGCTATGTTTGTTCGATTTGCTTCTGACTTTGCAATTTTGATGTATGCTATGCAGGTCACTCGACTGCCCTCTCCTCCTCTGCCTGAAAATGGTGAGACTGAAGAAACTCAGGTGCAGGTGGTGGACCCGAAAAGGGGATCAGTCGCCCATCCCTTCTGCCACCACTTCATGTGGAGGAGGTCGAGGGGGCAGCAGAAGAGGTCCAATCTGAAAAGGCCACCGCTGACCAAGAAGTCGATACCGCGCCACCGAAGCGGCGTCGACTGGCCAAGAAGGCGCCTTCTGCTGTGAGTTCACCCGCGAGGGGCAGGGCTTGGAGGATGACGAGGAATCAGGCTCACCACCTGTTTTCCAAGCCGCTCCTTTGCGTGCGTGCTCAACAAGCTCAACTCTTCCTCTTCAGTCGAGTGGTACCCCAGCCTTTGGGGGACCAATTTTTGGCGACTCCGAAGATGAGGAAGATGAGGACACAGGTATGTGTTTGAGTATGATATGAGAATTTTGTGCTGTCACATATTTGTGCTGACCGTCTTTTTGCTTTGTTGTGTTCCACAGCGCTGAAAACAATCAGCCTGGGACTCCTCCAGTCGAGAATGTTCCAACCCTGGAGCACTCGAATTTGCACCGACTGGAAACGAGGCTGCCCAGCCAATGGCCACTGATGCTGTTGAGCAGCCAAGGCGGCAACTCCAGATGTCGGGACATCAGTCGCGGCTCCTGAGCCGTGGATGAACCACGTAAGTAGCTTTTTGCTTGACCCGTTTAGTTGTAGGTCTGTGAGAGTTTGAATTTTTGCTGAATTCGTGTGCTCGCAGCCCTTCTACCACACCTTGGCAGATTCGCCAAGGCTTATGTCCAGGTGGAGCAGGAGAGGGACCATGCGCGCCGAGCTAGAGCGGCTCAGTCGTGAGTTCCCTTTTTGCTTTTGTTTTGCTGAATTTCTTTTTGCAATGCTTGATTTTGTCGAGTATTGAATGCACGTGATTTTGCTGGGCCAGGCGAGAAGAAGGAGCTGGAAGACGCACTCGCCGCGCAGCGCGAAGAGTCGAAGAAAGAGCTGGCTGCCGCCACCAACTCAGCCGCTGCACGCGAGCGAGGATATGCTGACCAGCTCGCGGCACTCGCGCAGGCCATGGGAGGTGAGTAATCTTTTCTCCTTTTGATATGACGATATAACTGTCGAGTGTCATGAAATGACTTTTGCCTTTTTTGAATTGTGCAGAAGCTGTTGGCGCACCGGCCTCTGCGGACGTGGCGAGTGACGATCTTTCGCTGGAACAGGCTGTGGGCGGCTTAGGCGCCTATGCAACCAGGCGAAAGAGCACTCGCCAAATCGACGAGCACACTTGGCGCTGTATACCAAGGTGGTGTTCCCGACTGGCGTAGTGCCGTCGACGGTGGATGACTTCGCCGACGTGTTTGGCCCCGGGACGTCCACCATGGCGGGTTTCGCTCGCGCCAACACGGTACGCGGATCCGAGTCCACCATCAAGCTTCTTATGGGACATGGGATAGATTGCGACTATGAGGCAGCACTGTCTGCGTTCCCTCGGAAGCCAGATGGGAAGCCCATTTCTCTGAAGGGGGTGAGCGGAGCCGCCGCGCGACTGGCCGAGGTTTTTATGAACACCATGGAGCGCCGGGCACTCGAGACTGCCAATCGTCTGCTTAGGAAATCGAATCTTAGGTTTAGGGTAGCTGTACCCTTTTGTTTTTTATGCCTTGTAATGATACCTTCTGAACTGCGCGAGTCTGCGCTTTGTTTGTGCTACCTTGTTTATGCAAATAGTCTTTTGCTAATGTCTTTCACTCGAAGAGTTGTATGCTTATGACATGAGTTTTAGCTTCTGACACAAACTTTGTGTTTGTGATTATGCTCTTTGAACAGTCACGAGAACCTGCTACTGCGACTAGTTCCTCGCAGGCTCCAATCACCACCCGATCCCAGGGTCAGGTGGTAAATGATGCCAAGGTGATGGAGTATATGAAGGCCAAATTTGTGAGAATGGAGCAAGATCTGAAGGACGCCCAGGCTGAGCTGAATCGATTGAGGGCGAGACCCGCGTTGGCCACCCAACGCGAGGAATATGTGCTCGGGGAGATGGATCTTGTGAACAGGCAACTCGAGTGTAAGTTCGAGTCTTGCTCTGTTTACAAGCTTTTTGCGTAGCTTTGTCCTTTTGATCTGACTGGTGCGCCCGTGTTTGTAGGCTTTGTCGACAACTTCCAGGCTGAAAAGATTCGCGTGGAAGGGCGTCTGGATAGCGTGGTTGACGACCCTACGACTGGGCGTCAACACTTTTGGCTTGATAGGTACCATGCCCGCATACTCGCCACCCTGAAGGATCGCGTCTGGCGAAGTGCTGAACTGCTGGAGTTATGCCGGGCAGCGTTTATTCGCCTGAACGAGACTCTTTTTCCTGCGGGGCCACAACCACAAGGGATTCGTGCTTTGTTGAACATCTTCCGTCAAACAAATCCCATTCGAGAGTTGCTGTCTCAGAGACTTGTGATTGGAGCCAACGCTGCAATGGCGTATATGCGTAGTCGAAAACCAAGGTTGGTGTTGCGGACACCTGCAGCCGGAGAGGTTCTCGAACAAAAGACCTGGATGACACGATCCAAGCTGCGGAGACACTAATCGAGTGCACTCGCGAACAGCTTTGCGGTCCCGAGCTGCCCGTAAAGGACGAGCCTGAGGATTAGAATAGTTTGCGAGTGCAATTTTTGTATAGGGGGCAGCCCCCGAGTGTAATTTTTGACTCTTTGTATATTGTATAGTTTGTATACTTTGATTTTTTGTCGAGCCCCCGAGTCAGTCGAGCGGGGTTTGTGAAATATGTGTTGGTTGTGAACCAATGACTGTGCAGCCCCCGAGTATTCGAGTGCGGCTGCAGAGTTTTTGTGTTCTTTGTTTGGATCCTTGTTACGCAGCCCCCGAGCATTCGGGTGCGGCTAAGGCATTGTGTTTCTGCAAGAGCGAGAGCTCATTTGATCGATAACACAGCCCCCGAGGGTTTCGGGTGCGGTTAAGGTATGAATTATGCGGGTAGTACCACAAAGAAGTCGAAGGAACATTGATTTTATTCCTCTTTTGAATGTTAGGCTGCAGGCCGCCTCATTAAAAACCTTCCAGTCCCCTTAGGTACCCTGGTAAGGAAAAGAGCGCGTCTGAAACCTGCAGCCATCCGACATATAGCCTATTACATTGTATGACTGTGAGCACTTTATGCGTAGAAACGGCGCAGATGCGCAACGTTCCAAGGATTATGAGAGAGTTCGCCTGTCTTCGCGTGCTTCAGTCGATATGCGCCTCCACCAAGGACCTCCGTGATGATGAAGGGACCTTCCCATGGGGAAGCGAGCTTGTGCACCTTCTTTTGCTTCAGTCGAAGAACCAGGTCGCCAACGACGAAGGACCTGGTCGCAGTCGACGGCTATGGTAGTTGCGAGGTCTGCTGGTAAACAGCTGTGCGGGCCAAGGCCGTGTCTCGCCTCATCGAGCAAGTCGACTGCGTCTTCGAGTGCTTCTTCCGCGTCTTCTTCATTGTATGCTTCAACTCGTGGCGCATTGAACCTTACATCTGATGGCAGAATTGCCTCTGCACCATAGACCATGAAGAATGGGGTGAACTGCGTAGAAGTGTTGGGAGTTGTGCGTAGGCTCCATAGCACAGATGGTAGTTCTTCGACCCAAGCACCCGCAGCTCTTTTGAGTGGCACCAGGAGGCGCTTCTTGATCCCACTCGTCACAAGTCCATTGGCCTTTTCGACTTGGCCATTGGATTGTGGATGCGCCACGGATGCGTAGTTGAGCGTAATGTCCTGCTCTTTGCAGAAGGTTTTGAACTCCTCAGCCGTGAAGTTTGTGCCGTTATCAGTGATGATACTGTTTGGGACACCGAAGCGGTAGATGATGCTCTTTATGAAGTTGACTGCCGTAGTAGCAGTCGAATTTGTGATGGGGACCGCCTCGATCCACTTTGTGAACTTGTCGACTGCCACCAGTAGGTGAGTATGCCCGCCATGCGATGATTTTTTGAGTGGCCCAACCATATCGAGCCCCCATTGGGCGAAAGGCCAGGCCAGCGGTATAGTCTTCAACGCCGATGCGGGTGCGTGCGGCCTTGTTGCGAATTTCTGGCAGCCGACGCACCTTTTGACTATGTCCTCCGCGTCTTTGAGTGCTGTAGGCCAGTAAAACCCTGCGCGAAAGGCTTTGGCTACGAGTGATCGACTGCTGGCGTGATGCCCACAGGTACCTGCATGAATATCTCGAAGTATGGCTTGGCCATCTTCGAATGCGATGCATCTTTGGAACATACCTGATATGCTGCGCTTGTATAACTCGCCGTTGATAACGGTGTATGCTTTTGATCTTCGAGTCACGCGTCGGGACTCGGTTATGTCATCTGGTAGCTCGCCGGAGTATGTAAGCCAGAAAAGGTTGAGTCCAAGTTGGCTCAATGAGGAGTACCTCGACTGGGGGGTCCTCTGTGCTGGCGCTTTGCTTTTGGCTGGCGTAGTCGACGGAGGAGGCTCTCGTTTCTCCTTGATAGATCTGTGTTCGATGCGCTCGAGGAAGACACCAGGTGGAATTTGTGCGCCAGTTGAGCCAAGATTGGCTAGCATGTCTGCTTCTTCGTTACTTTCCCTTCCTATGTGCCTCAACTCACAGCCCTCGAAGCTGCCCTCCAGTGTGTTGTACAGGTCGCGATAAGCGATCATGTTGTCCGCGATTGCGTCGCAGGCCTTCATTGTTTGCTGCACCACGAGATTGGAGTCGCCGTAGATCATCAATCGAGTGCACCCAAGTGCTTTTGCCATCCGCATGCCATGGATCAGAGCCTCGTATTCAGCCTCGTTATTGGAGGGTAGTTTGAATCCCATCTGCAAAACATAACGTAGCTTGTCCCCTTTTGGTGATATGAGGATGACGCCTGCGCCTTCGTGTTTCTTGGACCCATCGAAGTACATGGTCCAGGAATTGGACACGTCTGGTGCTCCAGGTAATTGGGCCTCTATCCACTCGGTTGTGAAGTCGGGTAGGACTTGTGCTTTGATAGCCTTCGGGTGCTCGTACTTGATGTCTCTTGGAGCCAGCTCGATGAGCCATTTTGCGACTCGACCCGTTGCATTGGGGTTTGTGAGGATATCACCGATTGCTGAGTTACTTACCACGGTGATCGGGTGCTCGGTGAAGTAGTGTGTCAACTTCCTTGAGGACATGAATACAGCGTATGCCAGCTTTTGATAGTGCGGGTACCGCTGTTTTGATATGGAGAGAACCTCGCTCAGGTAGTAGACTGGACGTTGTATGCTTTGGATGTGCCCCTCCTCCATGCGTTCGACTACCAGTACGGTGCTCACCACCCTGTTTGTAGCCGAGACATACAGGTAGAGTGGTTCCCGTTCCTTAGGTGCGACGAGGATCGGAGGGCTTGTGAGGATCCGCTTGAGATCTGTGAAGGCTGCTTCAGCTTCTGGCGTCCACTCGAACTTGTCCGCCTTCTTCATCAGTCGATAGAATGGTAGAGCCTTTTCACCCAGTTTGCTGATGAATCGACTGAGCGCTGCTACTCGTCCTGCTAGTTTCTGCACATCGTGAAGCTTTGAAGGCCTTTGCATTGTGAGGATGGCCTGTATTTTCTCCGGGTCTGCTTCGATTCCACGGGCAGAGACTAGGTACCCTAGGAGCTGCCCGGCTGGAACGCCGAACGTGCACTTCTTAGGATTGAGCTTGATATGGAAGCGTTTGAGGTTTGCGAACGTCTCCCTCAAATCGTCGAGTAGTGTGTGTTCTTCCCTTGTGGTAATGACAATGTCATCCACGTAGACCTGGACGTTGCGTCCGATTTGCTTTTTGAGGCAGTCCTGCATCATGCGCTGGTATGTTGCACCCGCGTTTTTGAGCCCAAAGGGCATAGTTGTGTAGCAGTAGACCCCGAGTGGGGTTATGAACGCCGTTTTTTCTTCGTCTTCTTGCTTCATCCTTATCTGGTGATAACCTGAGTAAGCATCCAGAAAGGAGAGTCGTGCGCATCCGGCGGTGGAGTCGACGATCTGGTCGATTCGGGGTAGCGGGAAGTGATCCTTTGGACAGCACTTGTTCAGCGCTGTGAAGTCCACGCACATCCGAAGGATGTCTGTATGCTTCTTCTCTACGAGTACGGGGTTGGCCACCCATTGTGATTTCTTGATTTCCCTAATGAATCCTGCTGCGAGTAACCGGTCGACTTCAGATTCGACTGCGGTTCGCTTTGGGCCGGAGATTCGACGCATCGTTTGCTTGACTGGCTTTGCATCTGGAAACAATTGGAGAGAGTGCTCGGCGAATTCCCTGGGAATACCTGGCATGTCGGCTGGACACCACGCAAATATTTCCCAGTTCTCACGGAGGAATTCGACGAGCGCGCCTTCCTATGCGATAGGCAGGCTCGAAGATATGTTGACTGTCTTGGACGGATCGGTCGGGTGCACCTGATGCGACCTTGTGTCATTTGTAGCATTGAAGGATCTGTCGACTGCCAACTTCTTATGCTCCGGAAGGAGTGTGCGGTCGTTGGAAATCGCCAGTCGGCGAGTGATTCTTCCACCCCGAACATCTCGGAGATTTTGCTGAACTCGCGGTCGCAAGCATCGGACCTTTGAAAGTTTCCACGGACAGTAATGACTCCCTTTGGTCCTGGCATCTTCAGCGTGAGGTACGCATAGTGTGGCACCGCCATGAATCGAGCAAACGTCGGGCGACCAAGAATAGCATGGTATTGTGATTTCCAGTCGACGACCTCGAACTCAATCGACTCTGTCCTGAGTGGCTTTTGTCCCCGAACGTAACGTCGAGTTCTATGGTGCCTTCTGGGCTAATTGCTTTGCCAGGAACAATACCGTGGAAGGTATTTGAAGATTTTGGGAGGTTTTCGACTGACCTGTTCATTTTGCGGAGCGTGTCCGCGAAGATGATGTTTATGCCGCTGCCTCCATCCATGAAGACCTTGGTCATGGCGTAGCCTCCTATTTGCGCGTCGAGTACCAGAGCCGCGTGCCCTGGTCGAACTACAGCTGGGGGATGATCCTCTCGACTGAAGCTTATGATGGTTTCCGATCCCTTCAGAAATTCGGGCATGGCAGGAGGTGCCATGACAGCCATGTTCACCTGTCGAGTGATTAGCTTTTGCTGCCTGTTAGAGGGGCAACCCTTTTGTATCATGTACATCTGCCCGTGGGGCTGTGGATATTGATCATCTTCCGCCCGTAGTACAGGTTGTATAGCACCTGCGAGGTTTGCGCCTGGAGCAGGCTGTGGTGGTGGTTGCGGTGGCGGCTGTGGCGCCATGAGAGTGGGCACAGCATTCGGCTGTGGTGCGGGTGCAGGCGTAGGCTGAGCAGGTGCTGGGCCGTACCTTTTGAGTCGTATCATGTAGTCAGTCGCCATTTGGTCGAATTCCCTGCAGTTCCTTAGGGTGTGATTGGAGCGTAGTTTTCCGTCGTCCCCCTTGAAGAGGTGGAATCTGCACCAGTCGTCCATCTTTTCCTCGAATGACCGCTCGGGTTTTGCGTCGCTGCGTTTGCGCCATTCTTGCCTTTTGTAGCTGTCGCTACGCTGCTCGCGATCTCGACTGTCCCGTCGATCATCCGAGCGTCGATTGCTTCTATCTTGGTCCTCCCGAGGTTGTGTGTATCCAGCCGCCATGAACTCGGGTCTATTATCGTCGTAAGGACGTTTGGAACGTTTGCGCCTGCGATCTTCTCTGTATGAATCTCTGCGGCCTCGACTGCCGCTTTCGTAGTTGTCGCGTGGTGGGGAAGCACGGGATCTACGTACAGAATCCTCTCCATCTGCCCACTCAGTCGCAACTTTGATGAGGTCAGCCAGGGAGGTTGGCTTTTCACGACCCAGTGCCTCTTTGAAGTCTTTCCTGGCGAGTCCTTATGTGAAGGCATGCATGGCCCTGTCTTCTGACAGTTGAAGTACTGGAAGGTCAACATCTCCTCTGGGGTGGAATTTGGTGGCATCATTGTGCACTCCTTTATGACTTTATCTGCTTTTGCTGCCATCTCCTCCGTGATTGTCAAGGTTGTGACCCCATCCGGCATGATTACCGTGCATGGGAATTGTGCAGGCCTGCGAGCGGCTGCGTCTGTGGATGATTCTGCGGAGAAGGCCACGTAGACCTGATGGGGCGTGACCCGTGGACAGGTGTATGTGCTGTCGATTCCAGTCATGGACTCGACGTCGCCGTCGAGGCTCATGTCAGAGCCAGTGTGTTCATCGAGTAGATCTTCGAGGCGAATCTCGTTGTCGATGTGCTCATCGCCTATGCTCATCTCGGTGTTGGCGAAGCCATTATGGATTTCTGAGTCGAGGTTGGTGTTGGTGAAGATCTCTGAGTCGACGTTGTTGTCGTTATGAATCGCGGGCTCATAGAAGTCATCGAGGGAGATCCCGCAGTCGAAACTCTCGTCGAGTGGTAGGTTGAAGTCGACGTTGCTTGTGCGGTATGCTGATTCTGCCTCCTCGCCTTGGAGTTCCGTCATCATGAACCTGTCGATCTCGCCGGTCGACATGGTTGTTGCGGCGAGCAGGCTTCAGGAATCGACGACGGGGCGAGCGCAGTCGACGGAGCCTCGAGTGCGCCCAGCGCCAGTTGTTGCGGGTCTGTTGAGTCCTGCGTGCCAAGATTGTTTACGAAAAATTGAATGCTCCAACAGTCAAACTCAAACCTGATTCAAGGCCGGAAAACGCCTCCTGAAGCTCCGGCGAGTGCGGATTGAAATTCATTGGAAGAGCAGATGCGCTTTTTGCAGGTGAAGCGGGCAAGCTGCCGCTTTTCGAGTGGATCGGCGAGTCGCCGTGTGTCGCCTGGATCGGCGAGTTGCTGTTTGCTGACATGGCCGGCGAGTTGCCGTTTGCAGATGAGATCGGCGAGTTGCCGTTTGCTGGTGTGATCGGCGATTTGCCGTTTGCTGTGGGGACCGGCGAAACTTCGAGTCCAGCGCTATTCTTTCCCACAGACGGCGCCACTTGGCGAGGGGTAGACTCATCAAGACCCATGGTTAAGGTCCCTAGGTTATGAATATGGGGGAGAGAACGTGGTAGAGCTGGAAGTATCGTCGGCTGACAAGCAGGGCAAAGATTTTACCCAGGTTCAGGGCCCTCGTGTGGAGGTAACACCCCTACGTCCTGCCTGTCTATTATTGCTTTGTGAATATGATGGTTACAAGGGTCCCGGCGAGATGTCGATCTCGCTAGGGTTTGTGGCTCTGGTAGTACCTTATCTGGTTCGATGGCCCTCCCAGTCCTTAAATAGGCCGGGTCTCGGGTGTTCGTAACCGACTCGATTTACAAATAAGGAAACTCTAAACCGACTATGGCTTCGCCAGCTTGGAGGATACTCCATCTTGTTGGGCCTCCCTTCGTGGGCTTTATGTAGGCTCTGATAGTTGGGCCTAGTCGATACGTGCACCAGGTACCCTCATGGTAGGGTACCCGATAGGCATACCCATGTCACCCGCCGCCATGGCCGGCCAAGAGAAAGACGGTTACCTGAGGACTGCAGATCCGCCGACGTCGGTGCTTGAACCTGAAGAAGGAGCTTGTTCCCAGCACCTCCTCGTCCACCTCCCGCCTCGGGAGCAAGCCGAAGAAGAACTGAAACTGCCGCCTGCCGCCGCGCCATACAAGCAGGGCGAACCAGCTCCACTGAGCCTTATTTATGGAGATCTCCGAGGCGCTCGAATCCATCCGTAGCCACTCCAGCCACAGGAGAACCACGGCAAAGAAGAGCACCGGCGGACCGCACCGGATCTGGCCGGAAAGAGCCGGCGACCTACTCCAGCTAGCCACGAAGGACAACAACCTAGACCTATCCTTAGACAAACTACTAGAGAGGGGAGAAAGGCCGGCACCTCTCCTCAGCCACTCCCCGACGGCAACGCCATCGAGAAGGGCCTCGGATAGGCCAGGGAACACGAGAAGAGCTCTCAGCTACTGTTCACAAGAGAGAAGAAAGAGGATAAGAATGGCCCCCAGGAGGTACCCCTACCGCGGCGGTTAGGCTCGGTTTGTGGCATTGGGAAAACTGGTCTGCAGTCTGACCCCAAGAGCATCTGCAGCAGATTTCAGAAAAACTCCGGCAAAATTAGTTTCAGGTGATCTCGAAAAACTGATTTGCGGTAATGGCGCGGGATCGGGCAACACAAATTGGCTAAATTCGTACCGGAAATGTAAATAATGAGTTCGCGCGCCAGATTTGAACTAACATTTTCAAGTTAAACAAGTTTGTTTACATAAATAAAACTACATATATAGAACTAAACTGGATCCGGCGTGCTCACTCAAAATCGATGTAGAGTTGGAACACCGACTTGCGCAACGCCCACGCGAGCTCGTGCTCTGCGTTGGTGGCTTCGAGGCAGGCCGGAGCCGGTATCACCGTTCGCCACCGCTTTTGTAGCGGTAGCAAGTTCATCGTCGGCGTGGTCGGTCGCTGCAGTGGCAGAGCCAACACCCGGCTAGCCTGGGCAGCTGCCCGGGCTACCACAGTGCATCTCTTTGAAGCATTAGTATAGAAAGCCGGCTTAAGTAGGAGTTTTCTTGGGCAAAAACTGTTTAGCTTAGCAGCAATCACATCTTGCTCAGGCTCCTTCCATGAGCTACCTCCGCCACTGGGTCGCTGGAAGTGTGGCAAGATGTGCTCGAAGAGCATATCGAAGACAACTGTCGCAGTTCCATGGAGATCACCACCTCATCTTTCGCCTCTTCCGACACCTCTCCCGGCACCGCGCGGGAGCTACTCGCCTTCGCGTCGTGCGAGCAGGGGCGTTGCGGTGCGGCCTGCTCGTAGGCACTGACCAAAGGGAACATCCCAGCACACCTGAACCCTCGAAGTCGGCTGCCGCTCCTCCTAATCGCCCGAGGAGGCGCATGGACAACCCCGCCATCGATCTACCGGAGAAATGGAGAAAGTTGGCTAAGACTATCAGCTAATTGCTCGTCGGAGCTACCTAACCCTAGCGGCGGTGCAAACTCAATCGCAGCGGAGGGAACCGGTCAACCCTATATGCCCTCGGTACCATTCATATAGTGCTGAAGCTGATGCTTATCCGGATCCCTGAATAAATTTTTCTAGCCCGACCGATATGTGGTACCTGTTCATGCCGCAAAAAATGACCCAAACCGCATGTTGTCCGGAATTTTCCGAATCGGAGAATTATTCGTGATCCCCTAGAAATGCTCCAAATTGGCTTGCGCTTGGGTTTGTGGTGGTGCTGGGCGGCTAAACTTGCTCGGCTTAGTCGATGCCCCTCACTGTTGTGGGACCCGCATGTCAGCCTGCGATTAAAGTCTCGCACTGTGGCCCACTTGTTAGACTTCAACTGTGTCTCGAAGGTGGTCCCGGCCGTTAGTGGGTGGCAACTCGCCGGTGGTCACGGCCGCCCGAAGTGAGCGCGCGCGCGTGTGTGTGATTTTGTCACCACAGCCCACAGGTAGTCGATCACATTTTGGACAATATACAAGGTATAGTGCTATGGAGAGATGCAGCTGTGTAGCATGGGTTCGTGCTTGTGACCGGTCCAAGCCAGACAGCCACACACACTTCTAGTTTGTTGATTACCCTTTTTGTTGCACCCTGTACAGTTAAGATGGTGAATGTGTGTTGGTAAGCCACGGACAGCGACCTGCCAGGCCTCATGAGATTGTGTGTACACTATGACTAGTTTAGAGCATCTCCAATAGTGCCTCTGGAAATGCATCTGGCATAATCGAAGAGTGTCGACTATGGAGGGTGTCGGACATAGGTTCGCCTCGATTAAAACGGCTGCCCCCCAACGGTGTCACTCAAACCCAAATGGTAAAAAAAGGGACAATCAAATTTAAAACAGAGGTTTAAAATTCTATTCAAACGTGTCGCTTTTTTACAAAGTTTTGAACAAAATATAAACCTAAACTACTCTAATCTTAACCCTATTCCTCGTTTGTCGCCTTCGTCGAAATCGAAGTCATCATCGGAGGAGAAGAGGTACACGAGAGTCAGAAATAACTCGCGTCATCACAATCTGGTTCTCAATATGGCGGGATATATCCTAGTAAAAGTGCAACGTCTCTCTAGGGTATGTGTTGGTGGGCGTTTTTAGCTTGTCTAAGCTCTTTTCAGCCGGATCATCACTTGTAACTAACTTCTACCTTCTATAAAAATAAGGTGCACATTCGTTTACTCTCGAAAACAAATTGGAAGGATGCGAACTGTATTGTGTACTATCAGCTTGACTGCTTTATTTTTCTGGCACATGTTCGATTGCTTCTACCTACACTGCATGAGAATGAGAGGACGTTATGTTATCCATGAAAACACGAGGTGAGACCTCATGTTAGTTTTTCTTTCATAATTCCCATGAATAGCCCATACAATATGAACTTCAATTGAAACTCGGATTCATATTTCTTTGTTCCAAAAAGCACTACACGGAAATTTTCCTACAGGAACCTTGATCTATAAAATTTCTAATTTGCTCCAAACGGTGCGTAAAGTATGAACATACTTCTGAATCAAGTTTTGGCGACTACTGAAGCGTCTGTTTCATGAACTTCAATTGAAACTCGGATTCATATTCCTTTGTTCCATACGGAATTTTTCCCACAGGAACCTTGCTCTACAAAATTTCTACTTTGCTCCAAACGGTGCCTAAAGTATACTAGGGAAATTAGCGCCGCTATGCCGCGCGTGTGTAGCATATGAAATTTAAATTTTGTAACATGCACATTTGAAAGTTGTGTAGATTTGAAAGTTAGTGAAATTTGGAAAATTTTGCGTGTGGAAATTGTTTAGTTTTAGAAAATTGTTCAAGTTGGGGTGTTTTGAAGATACGAATTTTTTTTACGTTTGTAAAATGAGTAGGTTTTGAAGATATTTACAGTTTTGGAATATGTAAAATTGAAATTTGATTTAATGGTACAAATAATCAGCATTTATTATCGTGAGTGTATTTATAGAAATATTTTCATGTTATAGAAATTGTTGTAAAGAAGAAGTGCATTGAGATTTTCTTCAAATATTCATGAATACGAAATATTGAAACAGAACGTTCGTTGTGATTTGAAATGCTAAAATATGCTGGAATTTGTCGTGTGGAGTATCTCAAAATTGTCGTTTAGGGTAACTCCAAATTCTTAGGAAATTCGAATGTTCGATTATGTTTGTATGTTGGCGTAAATATTTAATGTAGCTTTGTAGTCGGAGGATATATATTATATGAGTATTTATTAAAATAGATATGTAGTTAGATAAATTGCATCCAAATTTCATATCTAGAGGAACTTTATTTAAGTTAGCTGGAAATATTTGGCAAATTGAAATGTTTGATTTAAGTTTATAAATACAGGGAATGTATTGTGGGAGCATTTATTAATTTCAACTCCACATAATTAGAGGAAGTGCATTTGGTTTACCTCCAAATTGTCACCAATTCGAAATATTGAAATATGTTTATTTTTTGGACAGAAATTATGTTTGTATTTTGTCATAAGTAGTTGGTGTTCATTTTTCCGAACATGTTGATATACTTTGGAGTATCTCAATTCTTTAACATTTTGAAATGTTTAAATATGTTTCTATGTTTGATTAACATTTAATTTAAGTCTGTAATGAGTGGAAATGCACATTTATTAGTTTGAATACCATATTTACAGAAAGTTCATTTAGATTAAAGCAAAATGGTTATTAAGTTGGAATGTTAAATTTAAGACCATTATTAGAGGGAATGCATCATTGTACATAATTAGAGATTGTGCACTTGGATTTTTTTTTCCAAACATTTACCTTTTTCAAAATGATGTAATATTTTCTTTTTCTGTAAGTAGTCGGCATTTAGAGTATCTATAATTTTTAAGCAAGTTGGGATGTCAACAAATGTTTTTGTTTTCTTGTTAATTTGTAATTTAAGTCTATAGTAAGTGCAGGAGCACATATATTGAATTGAATTGCGGAAGTGTTTTTTTTTTCTTTTCAAATTCAACTCTATATAGTTGTGCATATAACCGGTGAAGGTGCATATGTATTTTTCCCAAATTTTGACCAAATTGAGACGTTTTGTTCTTATAGTCTAGGGTATTTCCAATTTTTTTAAGCAATTTGGATTTTTTTAATTCCATAATGAGTGGAAAAACACATTTATTCAATTGAATTTCGTAGTTTTTTTTTAATTCAAGTCCATCCAAATGTCCATATAGTTGGAGTGAGTGCATTTTTTTTTTGTTTTTGTTTTTTTGCCGAAATGAAATGTTTAAATAAGTTTGTGGTTTGTCATAATTAGTTAGCTATTTTTTTTGTGAGTATTTTGAATTGTTGTTCGGATTTTTTTCCGGTAGGAAGGTTTTTTTTTCTGCAATTTGTGTAAATTAGGTGGGTCTACCTTTTTTTTTACATGGAAATTTGGCAGAAAAGACTGGAACACTGACAGACCGGGCCCACTGGGACGTCATGCTGACGTCACCAGTGGGCAGGCCTGCCACGGCAACGCCGGCGAGGCGCACGGCCGCGGCGTAGCACCGCGAGCCGGCACGCGCGCGTGGGCGGGTTGGATGCGGCTGGCCGTAGGCGGCGGCGCAGCCCATTTTGGGTCGGCGGACAGCGGGCGCTGCGGCCTTGCTCTACAAAATTCCAAAACTGTAAATATCTTCAAAACCTACTCATTTTACAAACGTAAAAAAAATTCGTATCTTCAAAACACCCCAACTTGAACAATTTTCTAAAACTAAACAATTTCCACACGCAAAATTTTCCAAATTTCACTAACTTTCAAATCTACACAACTTTCAAATGTGCATGTTACAAAATTTAAATTTCATATGCTACACACGCGCGGCATAGCCGCGCTAATTTCCCTAGTATACTTTAGGCACCGTTTGGAGCAAAGTAGAAATTTTGTAGAGCAAGGCCGCAGCGCCCGCTGTCCGCCGACCCAAAATGGGCTGCGCCGCCGCCTACGGCCAGCCGCATCCAACCCGCCCACGCGCGCGTGCCGGCTAGCGGTGCTAGTATTTTGAATTGTTGTTTGGATTTTTTTCCGGTAGGAAGGTTTTTTTTTCTGCAATTTGTGTAAATTAGGTGGGTCTACCTTTTTTTTACATGGAAATTTGGCAGAAAAGACTGGAACACTGACAGACCGGACATCATGCTGACGTCACCAGTGGGCAGGCCTGCCACGGCAACGCCGGCGAGGCGCACGGCCGCGGCGCAGCACCGCGAGCCGGCACGCGCGCGTGGGCGGGTTGGATGCGGCTGGCCGTAGGCGGCGGTGCTACGCCCATTTTGGGTCGCCGGAGCGGCCGCAGCGGCGTGGTACGCGGCGGCGGACAGCGGGCGCTGCGGCGTCGATTCCGCGGCCGGCGCGGCGTTCCGGCACGCGGCCGCCGGCGAGGAGGGAGAGTACGGGGTGGCGGGTCTCGCAGTAGCCGGCGATTTGAACGGGGAGGCACGTAGGGGCGGCGTCGTGCGGCTGCGGCGGGTTTCCGCCGCGCGCGAGAGAGGAGAGCGAGGGGGAGGTGTGAGGACGCTTTTGCTCGGAGGCCCCTGGATTTGTTCGGAATTGCGTTTGGGTCCTTCTACGTGGAAAAGGGAGGGGTAGCGGAGCAAATTGTGGCGTCGCGTGTCGCTTTTTGCAAAAATGGCACGTTCTCGCATCTGATTGGTAGAAATAGGCGAGCTACGGTGCGCACGAAAATTGACGCGATCTGGACCGTTGGTTGCTGTGATGGAACGGCTGAGAAAAGAATGGTGACGTGGAGGTGCGGAACGGGCGCGGTTTCATCAAACTTTTATATATAGTAGGATATGCACATAATTCTGGATCGAGTTTTGGCGACTATTGAAGCGTCTGATTCATGGTGACGAAGAAACCGGCCGGCCGGTAGGGTGTCTCTCACATACGGAGTAAGCATAGTCTCAATCAATCACAGCTCTCGAGAAGTCGAGATAAATAATCTCCACAAGTCAACGGAATGAATCATCAAGTGACAAGTAGCGGAACACTTGCCGTCTGCCGACACTGCCGTCAAGCCTCGGCGCTGGCCTCCATGGCGATTGGCGACATGCCGTTCTAGTCCTTGCTCATCTTCTCCGTCTCTTCTAATCCTTTGAACTCCTCGCAGTTCTCCTCTCTTGTCTCCTCCAAGAGACTCACCGCCTGTGTCCACCAAGCCGCCGTCGCCGCCCCCCTCCTAATCTTTTGAGTAGCGGTCAGGAAGAGCGGATTTCTCCTGCCCCGGAGTTACAGTTACCTCACCATTTCAACGACCTCAAAGACGACGAGATCGGCCTGGAGACTTGAGCTGCGGTATTCTGTCCACCAACAACACCTTTTCTCTCCTCTTGTCTAATCCAACCCCTCTCCTCTGCCAGTCCGTCTCCTGCTTTTTTCTTCTTATTCAGCTGCGCACTCTACGTGTTCGATGAATTGTTAACGTGCCAAGACATGGGTTCTGGGCCTTCGTCTGCCGGTCCCGGGACGACTAGACTCCGGGATACCGGTCTTTCCTCCTGGACGGCCGCCGCTCCCGGCGTGGAGCACGCTGCTGTGGTGGCCAGGACGGCCGACTGCCCGGCTGCCGGGCAGCGATCAGAGCCCAGTACTGAAGCTCCGCTGCCTCATGCGGGGCTGCTGGAGGGGTTCAATTTTCGTCAGCGCCTCCAGACTATTGGTAAGAGAGCTATTTCAAAACCTAGTTCCTTGCTGGCTCTCGAGGGCAGTGTGGTGCAGGAAGGGCGTCTCGGTCCGGAGTTTGCCGCTCTACGTCAAAGAGCTATTCAGATCGTCAGAAAAACAGTGAGGAGACAAGAGGAAGTAGGGAAGGGGTTGTCGATTCATCTCAAAGAATCATGTCCTAGTCTCGGAGCAGTGTCAGAATCATGTCCTAGTCTCGGAGCAGTGTCAGAATCATGTCCTAGTCTCGGAGCAACAATGAAGATAGTATCTCAAAATTGCCGGGGGCTTGGGAATCAGCCGGCAGAGAACAGCCTTGTGGAACTCCAGAAGGCAGAAGAGCCCGACATCCTCTTCTTGTCCGAAACAAAATTGAATGAGAAGGAGATGGAAAGGTTTCGTTGGAAGTTGAACATGCAACACATGATTGTGGTGGATTGTAAGAGGCGTAGTGGTGGGCTAGCTCTGTTCTGGCGAAGGGGGGTGGATGTGCAGCTAAGATGGAAAGGTCGTTACCATATCGATGTGGATGTGGTGGAGAAGAATGGTAGGAAGTGGAGGTTCACTGGCATCTATGGTGAATCGAAATCAGGGGAGAAGGAGAACACGTGGAAGCTTCTCCGCACTCTCGAGGCACAATCGAATGGACCGTGGTTATGTATGGGTGACTTTAATGAGGTGCTATTCTCCCATGAGAAAGAGGGAGGGCCGGCTCGGGCCCCTGCATGTATGGATGCTTTCCGAAGAGCGCTTGAGGACGCTAAGCTGAGCGACCTCGGGTTTGTAGGTGATACATTCACCTGGCGAAACAATTGGCATGTGGCGGAGGGGTATGTCAGAGAGCGATTGGATAGGGCGGTGGCTAATGTGGAGTGGAGGTGCATGTATCCCCTTTATAAGATAATAAATGGAGATCACCGTAATTCTGACCATCGACCGGTGATAGCGGTCCTTAATGAACAAGTAATGCAACCGAGGGAAGAAGGAGGAGAACATATCTTTCGTTTTGAGGCTGCCTGGCTAGAGGAGGAAGACTGTGGGAAGGTGGTGGAGGATGCATGGAACTCGGTTTTCTTTGAGGAAGGAAGAACGGTGAAGGAAGGGGTGAGCGAGGTGGGCAGGAAGCTGTGGTTTTGGGATAGAGAGGTTTTGGGTGAACTCAAAAGCAGAATTAAAAAGGCGAGGAAGGAGTTGGAGAAATGTCGGAGAGGGAGTATCACTCAGGCCAATGTTGATAAGGAGCACAAACTGAAATATAAATTGGGAAGATTGGAAGAGCAACATAGTATATATTGGCAACAGAGAGCACACGCAAATTGGCTCAAGTTTGGAGATAAAAATTCGAAGTATTTCCATGCCTACGCTTCGGAGAGGAAGAGGGTGAATGTCATAAAAAGACTGAAGCGGGAGGGAGGTGGTGTAGTGGAGGGAGAAAAGGAATTAGGGCTTTTTATATCTAATCACTACAAGAGTTTGTTCATGTCTTCTGCAGGGACTGTAAATGATGATCTTCTAAAACATGTGCCTAGGTCGGTGACAGACGACATGAATGAATCTTTGGGGAAGAGTTTCACTGTACAGGAAATCAAGGAGGGCCTCGAGTCCATTGGGGACCTCAAAGCTCCTGGCCCGGACGGCATGCCGGCGATTTTTTACAAGAAGTTCTGGGGTGTAGTGGGGCCGAGAGTGCAGCAAGAGGTCCTGGATGTACTGAATGGGGGCAGCATGCCTAATGGGTGGAATGAAACAACTATTGTGCTAATCCCCAAAGTGAAGAATCCGGAGAGGGTATCGGAATTCAGGCCAATAAGTCTTTGTACTGTCCTCTATAAGCTCATTGCAAAGGTCTTGGCAAACAGGCTGAAGGTGATTTTGCCACATATTATCTCTCCTACCCAGTCGGCGTTCGTGCCGGGACGCATGATTACAGATAATGTACTGCTAGCATATGAGATCACCCATGCGATGCATCGGAAGAAAGGTGGCCGAGATGGTCTTGTGGCAGTTAAACTGGACATGAGCAAGGCATACGATCGTGTTGAATGGGCCTTCCTTGAGAGGATCATGGAAAAGATGGGTTTCACAGCCCTATGGATTGGTCTTATCATGAAATGTGTGAGATCGGTTTCTTATAGAGTGAAGGTAAACAGATGTTTGCAAGACGGTTTCACTCCTGAAAGAGGTATCCGCCAAGGCGATCCGCTGTCACCATACCTATTCATCTTATGTGCTGAGGGCCTTTCGGCGTTGCTGAAAAATGCAGACGACGAAGGCAGTCTTGAAGGTATTCGGTTATGCCAAGGAGCTCCACGTATTAATCACTTGTTCTTTGCGGACGACTCGTTGATTGTTATGAAAGCTAATGCGGCAAATGCAAGAAAGCTGAAGGAGATCCTTGGCCTTTATGAGTCCCAGTCGGGCCAAATGATCAATAAGGATAAATCCGCAGTCATGTTTAGCAAGGGAACAAGCGAGGGTGCCAAACAAGCGGTGCTGGGAGAGTTGGGTATACCAAGGGAGTCAAGAAACGAGCGATATCTGGGACTGCCATGCCATTTGGGTGCGTCTAAACAGAAGGAGTTTCAGTACTTAAAGGAGAGGATCTGGCAAAGGATCCAAGGATGGAAAGAGAAATTCTTGTCAAAGGCAGGGAAAGAGATCCTGATCAAAGCTATAGCTCAAGCCATCCCCACCTATGCGATGTCGTGCTTTGATATTACAAAGGCCTTGTGTGATGAGATTAGTAAGATGATTTGTCGGTATTGGTGGAATAATCAAGACGACAAGAACAAGTGTCACTGGGTGAGTTGGGAGAAGATGTCACGATCCAAGGAAGAGGGAGGTATGGGGTTCAGGGATCTACACATTTTCAACTTGGCTATGCTGGCGAGGCAAGGATGGCGGCTGCTCCAAAACCCTGACTCTCTTTGCTTTTCGGTGCTAAAGGCCTTGTACTTCCCTGATTGTTCCATTCTGGAGGCTGTACCAAGGGCTGGCATATCGTACTCCTGGAGAAGCATCTTGAGGGGAGTCGAACTGTTAAAAGATGGTGTGATATGGAGGGTTGGCTCAGGTGTGGAGATTGATGCCTTCAAGGATCCGTGGATACCTAGGGGTACTACTCGTCGGCCCTGTACCCCTCCTCCACGAGACTCCAATGGAGCAGAAATTTCGTTGAAAGTGGCTGATTTGATTGACCAAGATTCGACTACTTGGAACGCTGATCTTATCAGGGAGATTTTTCACCCGGATGATGTAAAGGATATCCTAACTATCCCCCTACGGCCAGACATGGAAGATTGGATAGCATGGCACTTTGATTCAAAAGGTGTATTCTCTGTTAAATCGGCTTACAGGTTAGGGGTAAGGTTGAATAATGAGAGCGCGGGTCGTATCACAAACACTTCAGCATCCCCGAGCAGCACAAAGCCGATATGGAAAAAGATCTGGAGTCTGAAGCTCCCAAGCAAGGTGAAAGTATTCCTATGGCGTCTCTGTTACAACAGCCTTCCGACACGCATGAACATTAAACGGAAGTGTGTTGAGTTGGATACCTTATGCCCGATGTGTAATCGGGCTGACGAAGATGGCGGCCACTTGTTTCTGAAGTGTAAACAAGTTAAACCAGTGTGGCGCGACCTGCTAGTCGAGGATATCCGCTTGTCACTACTACAAGCACCCAATGCAATGGCTGTTATTGAGCATATTCTTGCTCTAGAGGCTGTGAGGCGTGATCTCGTTCTGATCCTTCTGTGGGACTGGTGGACAGCTCGCAACAAGAAAAATGCCCAGGAGAAACCCTCCTCTGCTGCAGTAGTATGCCATCGGATCCAGCGTCATGTGTTGGACTTCTTGCAGCAACCATGTATAGACTCTGCCGGTTCCTGCCCACCAGGTGGAACGGTGTCTTCAGCTGCAAACACATGGGCCAGACCTCCAACGGAAAGAGTGAAGATCAATTTTGATGCTGCTT
The DNA here is from genome assembly GCA_947311845.1 of Poa pratensis. Taxonomy (NCBI): domain Eukaryota; kingdom Viridiplantae; phylum Streptophyta; class Magnoliopsida; order Poales; family Poaceae; genus Poa; species Poa pratensis. The sequence goes on along the minus strand of CAMZMU010000081.1, from coordinate 5,340,882 downwards.
TTCTTGAGAGCTCTAGGGAGGGGGCATGGGGTTTTATCGCCCGCTCTGATACTGGCCAGTTTATCGCGGCGGCGGTGGGGAAGCTTGCCAATGTTAGCAACCCGCTTACGGCGGAGACAGAAGCATGTGTGGCAGCTGTGGAGGGAGCATCTGCGATGGGATTACACCAAGTTCTTTTCGAATCTGACTGCCAGACTCTTGTGCATGCTCTGCAGTCTAGAAGTCATGACCTTGCTCCAATTGGCGTTCTGCTGAAAGAAGTCAGAAGCATCTGCATTGGTTCCTTTGAAGAATACTCGTTCCAGTTTGTGCCGAGAACCTGTAATGCAGTGGCTCATCTTCTCGCCCAACATGGTCTATGCATTGATGCTGCTTGTGTTGGCTGGGAAGCTGATGTTCCAAGCTTCATTGCTGATTTGGTTGCCAGCGAGTCTGCTGTGCACCCTTTGTAATGGTCTGTCCATTCTGTATCAAAAAAAAAAAAAAAGTGACAAGTAGCGAGAGCGACTTCAAAAAAAAACTATCTTCCACGAGAACACGAGGGGGTTTAGCGGAGGCACGATGAACCGACACATTCCAACCTCACCGCCAGGTAGGGCCGTGCGCGATACCGGGCGGGAGAGGCGCCACGTGACCCGCGGCAGAGTCAGTGGACGGGGAGTGGGCGGCATGACGTGGGTCGAGCAGGAGTGCAGGACACGGCCCGTGCGGCAGGGGAGCACGTAGCCCAAAACGTGCGGCTTTTTTTCCGTTTCCGACGACCGGCTCAGATCCGATCCGGTGAGGCTACCACCCGGCTGCAATAACTTCTCTTCTACTGAACAAGATGGAAACGTGTGCGTAAACTGCTTCCAGTCAGAGATTCCTACTGTACGTGTTACAGTATGGGTTTGTAGTGTAGGTCCCCTCGGTTAACGCACAACGTCGGTGCAAGCGCAAACCCAGACGGACTCGGGGGACACCATCACATGAGAGAGAGCAAGTCAGATCTCGATCCAAGCCACTTGGCCCGTGAAATTCATGCATTTGTAATCAGACAAGACTGTTGCGGCCTCTTTGGTTTCTCTAAAACTTGTGGGGGTTTAATTTGTAGCGTCTTTTGAATGCGAGCAAAAAATTATAATCGTTGGGTTTTGTTGTTAGGCAAAATTTCCTAGGGTTGAAAAATAGGGACATCAATCTCAACGTACTTTGTACGCCATAATCACTCCGCACTTCACTACATTTTCTCTAGGCAGTCAAGGTCACAAGACGTGTTCAGAGCGGGTTGCTTTTCTTTACTATTATATGGCAGTTCGTACGTACGTAGTTGGACGAAATTCTGCCGAACGTCTTCTGCCATCGCTACCAAACCCAGCCGTCAAGAGCATGGGCCGGCCCAACTGTACGTGCGTAGGATGGAGCAGATCATTCGTACGTACGTAGTAAGGAGCAGATCGTTTTCTGCCATCGCTTCAAGAGGATGGGCCGGCCCAACTGTACGCTACAGTGCTGTCTGCGTTACTAATTGGTCAAAGAGGTCGTAATCAACAATAAGTGAAACAATAATAGGTCGTAATCAACATTAATACCCGCGCTGATCACCCACACTGATTGGGCAAAGAGACCCTTTAAAACCCCGCACAACCCCTTCCCAATCGATCGCCCGAATCACAAACTGACGTCCGCTCCATTCTCTTGCAAACAGATCACGCCTCGGCTTCATTCCCTCCATGGAGAGTCGAAACATCCTTCGTCGCCCCATCTCCACCAGGGTTGTGCCTCCCCCATTATACCGCAACCTCAGTCGCCTCCCAGGATCCATGAGGGTTGTGGCTCCTCAGCCATTCCCAGTTCCCGTCGTCTTGCCCCCTGTTAGCAGGCAATACATTATTTTTACATAGTACTACATACCAATACTTTGTGACTTATATCTGCATATATGATAAGATTATGTCATGTAAACAGGGACCTTCAGTAATACAACATATATTGGTAACTAAATATCTACTTTTTTTTAGTGCTCCATGGCTGAATGAGTTATTTTACCAGGCAGGAGATAATTGTTCTCCGCGTAGGGGACAAACATGTCTCACGGCACATGACGATGTGGATACGTGCCGAACGAGAAAGATATTGCTTAGCAGCAACTTTCTTAGAGGTCAACACGTGCCAAGGTGAGTTATTTTATATATAAACAATCTAACATTTATGAAGTTTGTGACACTAATGTTATGGTCTACACTGTCATAGGTGCCATGATAACAACAGAGAATAGCCAGATTGTCTTTGAGCCAGACATACAGCTAGCTTGTGAACTAGCTACTTATCGTCGCACACTTGGACGTGCCAATCAGAAATACATATGGGGGCAGGTCAGAAAGCTCCTACGGCAAAGGATAAAGATGGGGCACTATGCCAACCTTCGACTCGGGAGGCTAACATAAGAAACGGTCACATCCATAAAGTCGGTTGCTGGTCTGGAACTTATTATCAAGAGACGTCCTACTATTCTGAAACTTCAATTTTAAATCTTCTTTTATCCAGTCATTTTTTTTCTCTCCTTTGTAATGGACAAAATGTCATAATGGCTTGTTTGTCTCCAACATGTCTACATGTTTGCTAGAATATTTACTTTCACGTGGAGGCAAAAACAATCCAACTGTGTAACAAATTCATACTGACAATATACCTGTACCTTCGACGCAAGTGATATTTCTGCCATACTTGGTAGCCCATAAAATCATCCATTCAAAATGCTTCGAGCATGTATCTCAAATAAACTGCACCAACCAACCTGCGACAATATCTGCAATGCCTGTACAGAACATAGTCAAGACTTCCAGTAAACAATATCAATCGGCCTTTAATAGTAAATAAAATTATCCAATGCTAGCTTGTGGACTTTTATGAACAATATCATGCCAGTAAATAAAATTATGTACAAGTCGTAGTAATTTCGCAATCAAGTAGACAGAAATTACGCCTCTTCATAAGCATCACCATTATTTATGAACCCAGTAATTTTGCGATCCCTCATTTAATCACCGTAAGAATCTTCCACACTTATCATTTTACCAATCACCATTCAATTAACCATCAATCATCAGGATTTTCTCCCTTCTATTAAGCCGTCCCAATAATTGTTAGCTCTGATTGCCCATACCGTGATTACTTCCTCAAGGAAAACCTCATTAACGACCCTTCCTCAATGAAACTCGACTCAATTCACAATCGCAGTTGCAAGTAACCAGAAAATACTATTCCAACAACGATTGCTCAATGAAAGCTGACTTACTTCCTCCTTGGAGAAGCATGTAGAGCTTCGACTTGTACTCGAAAGCAGTTGAAAATGCAATTTCTTGTAGTGTTCTTTAATCTGCTTCAATTTAGATGACCAAAATAATAACCTGATTTGAACAAATCTTGTAAGAATTAAAAGAGGAACTGATATACATGCACACAAAATGTGAAAGGGACAAAAGAATTGATGCACTTTGTATTCAGTTTACTCACTAAAGTAATCGACGGAGAAAAAAAATTCGCAATTCAATGGGCTTGGAGCTAGATTGTTAACTATACCTAGAACGCACCTGATGGAGTGACCATGAGGTGAATTAATGAATCGATGATGGCATCACGCCCTGATCCTGGCCGCTTGGCTTGGCGCGGCAGTACGTGCTATTGTGTCGCCGCGTCGGAGCCTGGCATACTTGCTCCGCCAGGGGCGCCGTCGAGTGAGGTGTGAGATCGCCGATCCGGAAACAAAGCGACATACTATGAAACAACACAGAAGCAAAACTGCTACATCAACTTCGTCCAGGCCTGAAGCTAGGTTGCGGTGATTCAGAAAAATACCCAATTATCTGCAGCCAAGTGGCCCTGCCTCGCCGGCTTCCGGGCGGCGACGAGGAGAAGGAGTCGACGCTGATTCGGTACATCAACACGAAGATGAACTCCTCCGCCCGCCTGTCCACCTCCTACTCCTCGACCGCTCCCTCTCCTTGCTGGACACTCCTTGCCGGGCTATTGAGCTTGCTCGTGCCCTCGTCGCCGCGTGCTGCCGCCCCGGAATCTCCAACGCTAGCAACGCCGCCTCGGAGGGGCGAGACTATGGAGGTGCGGGGGCGTGTAAGAGCAGCTCGCCGGGCCTGAGCTGCGAGCACCGGAGCGGGGGCGGACGCCGCGGGCGACCGCAGTGGTGGGTGTCTTCCTCGTGCCCTGGTCACCGGATGCTGCCGCCGTGGAATCCCCAACGCCAGCAACGCCGCCTCGGAGGGGCGAGACTATGGAGGGGCGGGGGCGTGGAAGAGCAGCTCGCCGGGCCTGAGCTGCGAGCACCGGAGCAGGACACTAAGCGCAGCGGTGGGGATCTCCGAGCTCCACCAGTGAGGACTAAGGAGAGTGACGAGAAGACCAGAAGAAAGAATCGTTCCATTTTTTTCTTTACGTCTTTTGTCCCTTCGCATGTCTTTTGTTCGCCTTTTTGTTTTTCCCGTTAACTCAGAAAATTGTGTAGAAAGAACGTCTAGGATAATTTTGTTGTGGACTTGTTTGTACGATATATTTGCACCTCGTGGATTACTTGTGTATAGATATACAATTCTACAATATTTTATCTATCAATTACTTTTAGAATACATTTTATTATTATTTTGGAATAGCGGTAGAAGTCAATAAGGGATAGTTTAATCATTGCTTTGTGTACAAGTGACATTGCATTATGCGAAGTACAATTTTAATATCTTTACTAATATGTGGGTATTTGTATTACAAATTTATGTATTTTATAATTACATGTGCGACAAAAGTGAACGACTCACCTATCTTTACTAATGTATGGGTATTTGTTTTACGAAATTATATATTTAATAATTATATGCGCGACATAAGTGCTGATAGAAAATGGTCCGTAGCAACGCACGGGCATTCACCTAGTAACAGTTAAAAAGGCACTTGATCTACACTCAACTCGGTCAGGAGTTGATACCTTCTGATATACTACCATGTTCCGCAATATAAGATATTTTAGCAACGGAAACCCCAAATGGATCCCGGGCTACATGGATCCTATTTTTTTTCAAAATTCAAATTTAACATTTTAAAAGCTTCAAAATTTTCTGGAAACAATTCTAGATGCAACCAATGATGCATTCTACCAACGGGAAAAATCTCAAGGTGAAATCCATTGTATTTGTGGTTAAACATAAATGACAAGATCGGATAAATGCTAGAGGTATTAAAAATTGCATTGTTCACTACTTCAGATCCACAATTTTATCAATTTTGCACAGCCAAAATAAAGAGTCTTTCGAATTGGATTTTTGCACACCGGGAGAATACATCTTCGTCTACAGCTAAGGTTTTTTCAGAAAAAATTGAAATTTGTAAATGCCATTATGAATTATTTTTTTAAAAAGGCTCCATGGAGCCTGATCTCCAAAACACCACTCTTCGTTAGCTTGCTAAGACGTCTAATATTGTGAAATGCAGGGAGTATTGTTTTATAGATCATGAACCATGAAAAATCTCAATAAAGTAAAACCTTACGCGAATTTTAACATCTCCTAGCAAAATTTGTGCATCAGATACGGTAAACACATATAATGTACTGTAGAAATAATTATGGTCGTCCGTTTAAAAAAAACATGTTGGCAACCAAAAAAAAAGACATAGGAGGCTGGTTGATGTGAAAACCGTAAATGGAGACTGAGGTCCATGGAACTCCGTTTTCTGAAAAAATTAAAAATTGACATTTTTGAGTTTTATAAAATTGAAACAAAAATCTTATGCGTAATAATGTCCAACTTTACCAGTGTGCAAAATCTCAATGCAACATTCATATTACTTCAGATTACACAAAAAAGATAAATCAAAGAAATTTGAAGTTTTCAAAAATGTGCACTATTCACCGACCCATATCCACCCATTTGCTAAAAAAAAAAAAATACATTTTTTATTAATTTTGATTAATATTACGCAAATCTAAATATTTGCAGAAATAATACAGCCTCGGCCTGGGCTAAGCCGATAGGATCCTATCGGCCTGGGCGAAGCCGATTAGGCCTTATCGGCCTAGGCAAAGCCGAGCAGGTCGCATGGTGGGCAAGGCCTGCCGCCGACAGCCCTTTCGGGTCACGCGTGGCCCCTAATCGGCCACGTCGAAGCCGACAAGCCTATCGGCCAGGCCGAGGCCGATTAGTCGCAGGATTAGAATGCCGACGGGTTTCTTCTTCCTCCACGCCTCTCTCTCTTTCTTCTTCCTACCTGAAAAGAAAAGAAGCCATGGCGATTTCTTCCCTCCCCCGGTGATTTCTCCATCCAGCCAGCAAATCTTCCTCTCTCTCATTCTTCTTCCTACCTGAAAAGAAAAGAAGCCATGGCGATTTCTTCCCTCCCCCGGTGATTTCTCCATCTAGCCAGCAAATCTTAAGGCTAGAGGTGTTAGAGAGTTAGGGCAACTCCGATCTACAGATGGGTTAGGTTGTGGGGGTGATTTGGTGGTGCTTTTTTGGAGCAATGGTGGAGATGTGGTGGAGGTTGGTGTAGGTCGCGGGAGACGTGGTGGTGGTGCTTCTGCTGCTCCGGCCGTGGTGGTGGTGGTGCTACTCCATTGAATCAAGGCACGCTTCAAGGGTATGCGATTTTTGGCTAATTAGGGTTTAGATTAATTAGGTTTGCATTATTGTTAAGTTTGTCGTGCGATATTGATATTGATAAGTATCCGGTATAAATTACTAGGTATTTGTTGCGGTAGTAATAAATAAGTATGTAGTTGTTCCGGTTATAATGATTATTTGGTGTCACATTTTTAGGTTGCCGAGATGAGTAATTTAGTGAAGTGTCTGTTTTACTACGGTCCTGGTACTGTTGAAATAACTGAGTTGGGAGCTGATTTGGGTCAGTTTCGATGGTCAGAGTTGGAACTGAACTCCCCACAAACATGGTCCATAAGTCAGCTGAAAGATTGGTTGGCAGGATGTTTAGGGCTTAATCCTGAAACAGACACCGTCGGTGTGCATGCATTGTGGACGAAGTCAAGGTCACCGGTGTTTTTCTATTTGAGGCCGATAGATCGGACCTCTCAGTTGGTGCGCTGGCTGCAAGGTTGCGAAAGCAGGGGAACAACCCCTGTCACCTTACTGATACCTGTCGCGAAGGAGGTTAACCCTCCTGAAGGCGAGGGTGGGCACGATCCTGGCCAGAGCAGCCATGAGATGCATTTATCTGGACATGATGATAGTCAAGAAGATGTTGGAGGTGGTGGTTACGATTCAGGGCTGAACAGCCAGGCAAAAGTAGGAGATGACGATGATGTTGAGGCAGATGCAGACGAGGAATCTGGGCATATGCATACCGAGATGGAAGAGGAAGATACATATGGTGATAGTGGTTATGCCGATGATTCCGACGAGTCGGATGACGAACAGGTGGTGCCTAATCCTGCGTCATGGAGTCATGACTTCTCTTCGTCAATGACTGTGAACGATGGTCATGATTCTGCCTGGCAATACCACCAGAACCAGATTGCCGTGGGTGCTCTATATCCCGACAAGCAACATTTGCACGACGCAATCATTAAGTGGGTAATGTCGACTTGGAGTTTATTCAGAACCAAAGTGTCAAGTAAAAAATATCTGACAATGGAATGTGAGGTTACAGACTGTCCTGGAAGGGTGCATGGCTATCGCCCTCAATTTGGCATAAACTGGAAAGTGAGCGATGTAGTACAGCACACATGTAAAATTGACTGTATCCCTCAAGATCATCGTAACATTTCGTCGACGCTTATAGCTCGGTTTCTTTACTCAGAGATAGTACAGGGCAAAGCGATGGAAGTGAAGGCTATTCAGCATAAGGTGTTCACGAGGTTTAAGTACAAAATTTCTTATGGGAAAGCTTGGAGGGCTAAGTAAAGGGCACTTGAGATCAGATTTGGTTCGTTCCTGGACTCATATGACTCAGTTGTTCGGCTCCTCCACACATTGCAGGTCCGTAACTCAGGCACCTATGTTGACATCAAACACTTCTGGATGCCAGAGTTTCCAACCGTCAAGGTGTTGCATCGTGTGTTCTTCTCTTTCGGTGTATGCATCGAAGCTTTCAGTCATTGTCGACCAGTGATCTGTGTTGATGGAACTTTTCTTACTGGCAAGTATAGGGGACAGATCTTGACCGCCATTGGTCAGGACGGCAACAATCAGATCGTGCCACTTGCATTTGCTTTTGTGGAGAGCGAGAACACTGAAAGTTGGACGTGGTTCTTCAGGCAGCTTAAAATAGCAGTAGTGCAAGATAAGCTGAACGTGTGCCTCCTTCATGACCGGCATGTTGGTATACTGAACGCCATCAAGGCACTCACAAACCCTGCGGCTGAGGAACAAACGCCATGGCTAGACCTGCAGAGTCGTTGGTGCATGCGCCATCTGGGGGCCAATTTTTTCTCACAATTCCGAAATAAGGATTTGATGAATCTATTCAAAAAACTTTGCAAGCAGAACCAGTTGTGGAAGTAGACTTATATACGTGGTAAGCTTGATGAGTTCACTAACAATCATGTTAGGCAGAGGAAAGCTGCACGAAATGTAGCAGTAGCAGCACATGTACAACTTGTAGCGCAACAGCTAGCAACAGGACCTCCACCAGTGGAGGATGTACCAGTTGGGCTTTGTGACTTGCCAGGATTTGATCCGCCTGGGGTTAGGAGAAAGGTTGGGAGACTGATTAAAAACTTTCAGCAGTGGATAGAGCACGAGCCTCTTGAGAGGTGGTCTTTGCTGCACGACACTTTTGGAGCTAGGTACGGTGTCATGACTACCAACCTCGCTGAAATATACAACTTTGTTCTGAGAGGAAATAGGGCCTTGCCACTTACAGCCATTGTGGAGGGTATTTTTCAGGGCACAGTGAAGTATTTCAGAGATAGACGCCAGAAAGCCCATTTACATATCGTGAACAACCCAAACACACTTATTGTTAAAAGATTATGAAGTACATGGATAAGAAGATGGCAAAAGCTCGAGATCACGCTGTGCAGGCCATAGGAAATCAAGAAAGGAGGTTCGAGGTGCGCTTACCGTATGACAAGTTTGGTTGTGGAAATCAGATCAGAACGCATGAGGTGGGAATTGGAAATGAAGCCGGCCAACATGTGAGTGCACATGCAACAAACCAAAATTGCTTCATCTGCCCTGCTCCCATGTACTAGCTGCTTGTGGGCAGCTAGGGATGGCAGCAATCTCGTTCGTGTCCCCATATTTTTTGAAAGAGTCTGTTCTTAATACCTGGACTGGTGAGATGGTAGGATTTCGAGCTATGGGTAATTTCAACACGGTTGACCCTACTGAAAGGCAGTACATCCCCGACCCAAGACTACTGCGTACTGGTAGAGGTCGACGACAGTGCAAGCGTATCCGAAATGATATGGATGAATCTGAAGCCGGAGTCCCGACAGTGCAATGTTTTCTGTGCAATGATTTTGGTCACAGGGACACTGCTTGTACAAGATTCGGGACTCGGCTAGCTGATCCACGTGGCCGAGGCAGCCGAGGACGAAGAGGGAGAGGAAGAAACTAGGATATGTGTGTATCAATGTTTCAAATTTAGACTATGTTTTTATCTGTAATAAGTGTGGAACCATGTTTTTAAATTTAGACTATGTTTTTATCTATAATAAGTGTGGATCAATGTTTTTAAATTTAGACTACGTTTTTATCTGTAATAAGTGTCGAACCATGTTTTTAAATTTAGACTATATTTTTATATGTAATAAGTGTGGATCAATGTTTTTAAATTTAGACTATGTTTTTATCTGTAATAAGTGTCGAACCATGTTTTTAAATTTAGACTATATTTTTATATGTAATAAGTGTCGAACCATGTTTTCATCAATGTGTTGAATTGTGTGTGCATCAATGTGTTAAATTTATACTAAGTTTATAATTTGTATTGCAGAAATGGAACAAGTATACTTGATTAATCCGGACGTGGATAATACCCATCGAGCTAAGGTATTGCAGGAGCGTAGCCTCGAGGCCCTCGTCACTCGAGGACCGAGGGAATACTGGCAGATACACCCTAGTTGGGTTGAGAGGTACGTGTTGAATTTATTTGTCCGTGCGATATATATGATTACGCATTTATATTTGTTTTCTGGACATGCAGGTTGAAGTGGGCTGGGCTTTTACCTTTCGCGCGTCTAGTTGAGTCCACTCGTGAATCTCCACGCATGACGATAGACAACTGTCTGCTCACTTGCTTAGTGGACAGATGGAGGCCCGAGAACCACACGTTTCACTTTCGTTGGGGTGAGATGGCTCCTACTCTGGAGGATGTCTCTTTCTTGCTTGGACTGCCGTTGGCGGGTCGGGCCATAGGGCCGTTGCAGGCTCCAGAAAATTGGGAGCACGAAATGTCACTTCGTTTTCAGGGTATATACCACAATGCTGGGCTATTTGCCTCAGAGGATCACGGACCCAAGCTTGACTGGTTGCTCGGTTTGCAGGTTAGTTCACTGATGACCCACAAGTATAGGGGGTGTATCGCAGTACTTTCGATAAATAAGAGTGTCGAACCCAACGAGGAGCAAAAGGTGCTGGCAAGTAGTTTTGATCAAGAATTCACTGTAAAAGCTAGCAGACAGGTTTTCAGTAGTATTCGAAACAGCAGGTAAAAACAGTGCAAGTAAATAAACGAGCGCGGCAACAAATGCAGCGAGTGGCCCAATCCTTTTGAGTGCAAAGGACAAGCCGAGTGTGTTACTTATAAGAGACAAATGTTCCTGAGGACACATGGGAGTTTCGTCAAGTGCTTTCGCTTCGTGCAACTGGTTAATCTTCATTGTTTTGATAAGTGTTGTGTGGGTGAATCTATGCTAACGCACCGCCCTTCCTAGGACTAATACGCACTTGTGATTATACCCCCTGCAAGCATCCGCGAATGCAGAAAAGTAATTGAGATAAATCTAACCACAGCTTTAAACTCTGAGACCCTACGCTCCCTCGTGCACTATCTTACTAACGGGGGTTCAGGTTTCTGTCACTCCGGCAACCCCTCAACTAGCAAGCTAGGTACACGATGCATTCCCCTAGGCCCATAAAGGTAAAGTGTCATGTAGTCGACGTTCACATGACACCATTAGAAGAATGACACCACAACTTAATATCAAACCATTAAATATTAACGCAGCATTATTTCACTACTAACAACATGACTTCCCCATGTCCTCAAGAACTACAAACTACTCACAAGACATCATATGGATCATGATCAGAGATGATATGGCAATGAATAACAATCTGGACATGAACACTAATCCACCAAACAAACTCAATAGCATCAATAACAAGGAGTAATCAACACCGGGAGAGTCTTCCCAATGAACTAGACAAGGTACAGCCCTAGATGTTACAGCAAGATGGATGTGGAGTCGGTGGAGATGATGGTGATGGCGCAGTGGATGATGGTGATGATGATCCCGATGAAGTCCAGCGTGATGACGATGACGATGGCGATGATTTCCCCTCTCCGGGAGGGAATTTCCCCGGCAGGATCTCCCTGCCAGAGAGCTCTTTCTCTCTCGGTGGTTTCCGTCCCGTGGAGGCGGCGGAATATTTCGTGGACGTCCCCCCCGTGCTTAGGTTTTCGGGAGGCAGATATACGCGAAGAGGCAACCTGGGGGGTGGACCCAGGTGGCCACGCCATAGCTGGGCGCGGCCCAGAGGCCAGCCGCGCCCAGGTGTGGCGTGGGGCCCACCTGTCCCACCTGGCTGCCTCCGGTATCTGACATTATAAGACCTCCAGAATTGGTTTCGTGATTTTTGGAGTTCCGCTGATATGTTGACTTGACGACGCTTTTTCCAGCAGAAACCTGACTCCGGAAGGATAATTCCCAATAATCATCAAACATGCAAAATAAGGCAAAATAACATAAGTATCATGTATTAATATGAAATATAAGGATAGATAATGACAAATTATGATATAAAATAGTGATGCAAAATGGACGTATCATTCACCTTCCTCACATGTTTCGCTTGCATCGTTATATTTATAAATTTGTTTCCAGCATAGCCTCTAATACAATTTCTTTGGTACATACAGATACAGAAGTTTCCGGGTTATCCAGACATGCAGCTGAATGATGCACAAATCACTAGAAGCCTAGAAGCATATGTCTTGTGGCTACTTGGGAAGGTGATGTTCACCGAGAACCATGTCACCACTATTAGCGCGAGGTACATCCCTATTGCTCTGGAGATTGCGAGTGCTACAGAGCCAGCCCATATCACACAGAGGAGTTGGGGATCTGTTGTATTAGCGGGTACTTACCGAGCTATGTGCAATGGGTGCCATCTTGTGGCGCCTACGTCAGCCCTACTTGGATGCCCTATGTTCTTGCAGCTTTGGTCGTGGGAGAGGTTCCCTATTGGACGACCAGACATACTTGCTGAGGAGGCTTACCCTGTGGGTGCGTTGTTAGATGCTGATCGCGTAGACATGCCTACTTTCGGTTATCTCTGGACACGTCGCAAGGTATGTCTAATCTAATAATTTAACGCAATTGTTACATTACACTTTGGCTTGCACTAACTTTTGGTTTGTGCAGAGACGCTTTGCTCACGATCAGGTGAAGAACTGCTACCCAGCATTCAACGAGCAGTTCGACGTTTTGAGCGCGGGTGCGTGATACATCTCAAACGTATCTATAATTTTTGATGTTCCATGCTTGTTTTATACCAATTGCTACATGTTTTGCATCTACTTTATATCACTTTTATACATTTTTTGGGACTAACCTATTAACAAGATGCCGAAGTGCCAGTTCCTGTTTTCTGTTGTTTTTGTATTCCAGAAAAGCTAGTCTGAAAATATTCTCGGAATTGGACGAAACTTCACGGGGGTCCCTATTTTACCAGAACTCACCTGAAGGACCGAAGGAGCAACGGAGAGGAGCCAGGAGGGCCCCACACGCACCTAGGGCGCGGGCCCCCTCTGCCGCGCCCTAGGGTGGTGTGGGCCCCTCGGGGGTCGTCAGCCACCGCCCTTTCGCCTACTTATTTCCCCCGATGCGAAAACCCTAAGTGCCTGAGCCAATATCCACGAAAAGTTCCAGAGACGCCGCCGCCGTCAACCCTAGCTCGGGAGGGTCCAGAACCTCTTCCCGGCACCCTGTCGGAGAGGGGAATCGTCACCGGAGGCTTCTACATCGCCATGCCTGCCTCCAGAGTGATGCGTGAGTAGTTCATCCTTGGACTACGGGTCCATAGCAGTAGCTAGATGGTTGTCTCTCCACTTTGTGCCATCATGTTTAGATCTTGTGAGCTGCCCTACATGATCAAGATCATATTATTGTAATGCTACATGTTGTGTTTGCTGGGATCCGATGAATATTGAATACTATGTCAAGTTGATTATCAATCTATATTATATGTTATTTAAGATCTTGCATGCTTTCTGTTACTCGTAGATGCTTTGGCCAAGTAGATGCTTGTAACTCCAAGAGAGAGTATTTATGCTAGATAGTGGGTTCATGCCTCCATTTAATCTGGGACAGTGACAGAAAGTTCTAAGGTTGTGGATGTGCTGCTGCCACTAGGGGTAACCTAACGATGCTATGTCCACGGGCATATGTGTTTGTTTACATTACGCGCTTTACTTAATGCGATTATCCGTTGCTTGCAACTTAATACCAACGGGGGACTCGGATGACAACCCGGCGGTGGATTATTAGTCATAGATGCTGTTGGATAACGGTCTATGTATCTTGTCGTAATGCCCAATTAAATATCATAGTAGTCATCATGTCATGTATATGCATTGTCATGCGCTCACTATTTGTCAATTGCCCAGCTGTAATTTGTTCACCCAACATGTTAGTTATCTTTTATGGAGAGACACCAGTAGTGAACTGTGGACCCCGGTCCATTCTTTTACACTGATTAAACAACCACAAACTGCAAACTGTTCCTTTTTCATTCTCTGTAATTTAATACTCATTTTCCACACCATACGTTTAATCCTTTGTTTTCAGCAAGCCGGTGAGATTGACAACCTCACTGTTTCGTTGGGGCAAAATAGTTTGATTATGTTGTGTGCAGATTTCACGTTGGTGATCGTATTGCGCCATTCGAGCCACCAACAACTTTCTGAAGAGTTGCTGCTCCTACTGGTTCGATAACCTTGGTTTCTTTCTGAGGGAAAACTTGCTGCTGAACTGCATCATACCTTCCTCTTGGGGTCTCCCAACGAGCGTGTGATTCACGCCATCAGTGCAGTAATATGGGAGCCGTACACGGACGATGCAATGGAGGCTAAGTACCCAGTGGTATCTCGGTCCTCTGCACTAGAGATCGCGCATACTGGATGACAAAATCAAAGATTATCTTCGATGTCTACGTGGAGGAGATGTCCCAGCAGAGGGTTATGAGGCAATTTGGTCGACGACAGCTGGCACTTCCTCCACCGACAGACGATCCCGTCCCACCCATCGTCCACAGGTATGTCTATTTACGCAATGTTTTAATTTTTCCACGTGTAAGCATTAATAAATTGTCGAACACTCAACACAACTGTAGGTACACAAGAAAGGGTACTAACAGGACCGCGCTTCAGTGGTTGCGGAGGGTTCAGCCTTACGTTACAGAGTGGGACACTGCGACGACACGAGTTTGGCAGGAGGATCTCGGGTTTGATCTTGAACTATTCAATTCCTATTTGCATGTTTACATGGTCTCGACATGACTACGCATCATGCATCACGAGCACCCCGAGGAGACACCGACTCCCGCTACGTGGGATATGTATCCGAGCCAGTCTTCTTCAGGCTCCAGACAGTACGCGGTAAGATAATAGTTGTTACAAGCTTTGCTATATTTATTTAGAACTTTCTGTCAACCGTGCAAATTACAGGCCGAATTGACATACCAGCTTCAGACGGATGTGTCAGCGTACAGACGTTCGCTTTCGTCCGACCCTCTATTAGACCGCCCGCAGCATCAGTCGTGGGTGCGGCGCTTAGAGGACAGGCTGCGAGGTATCTACGAGGCTATCACGTGCACACGTACGTCGGACGTCGATCACCGCCAAGCATCACAGCGCCCACCGCGTCATTCCATGCAGCAGCAGCCGCAGCCGACGCCCCAACAGGACCGGCAGTACCCGCGTCCTCATCTGACACCGCAGCCGTCGCCCAGGCCACCCTCTCCTGACCAGGCTGGAGGCTGGTCCTGGCAGCAGCAGAGTCCCACGACGGGCTACGTGCTTCGTCCACCACCCCAGCCACAGGGTAAGTATCTTACATGTTTCCATATCAATTGGCTACGACTACATACTTACATGTTTTTCAATGTTATATTGCATGCAGGAGCCTACGGATATCGTTCGTTTATGTCCGGTCAGCAGTCGTCTGGATCCGCGTGGGGGAGTGATCAGGAAGGTGGGGACACCCATGAGGCATACACACAGCTGGACAATTGGATGGGTATGAACAACACTCCTCCACCCTACCCCACACAGGAGACACAGTATGCTGATGACGGGTCCCTGATTCCGGCACGTGACGTTCGGCCACCGCACAGGTTAGGGTGGACGACGCCTAACCCACCACCTCCGCGTCATGGTAGACGTCGTTGCTGACACTTCACTCTATGAGTTGAGACTTGTCTATCTATCTATGTACCAGACTTATTTATATCTATGTTGAGACTTGTCTATCTATCTATGTACTAGACTTATTTATAGCTTTGTTGCTACTACTCTGTTTCGATTAATGGTGATGATGGGTGACTACTATTCGCATTGATATTAAACAAACCTTGCAAATTACATTGACAACATAAATTTAAGATACAATGCAACTCAACAAACATCGGTACTACCAACACTACACAAAGTCATCTCCCGTCGATGCAGCCTCCTGCGTCAGCCGCAGCACCCTTGTCCTTCGACGATGCAACACTCTTCCCCTTCGACGATGCTTCACTCTTGACCTTCGACGATGCAGCACCCTTGCCCTTCGACGACGCATCACCCTTGCCCTTCGCCGCCGCCGCCGCAGCTTTCTTGCTCGCTTCACTCGGCATGAAGATATCATCTTCACCCTCGCTCTCCTCGACCCATGAATAAGGATTTCTTTCAGCCCACCTCAAATGTGATTCACTCCTATATGTTGGCTTCTTCTTCTGCCACCTAGCATGCAACCTGAGAAGTTCTTCCCGTATTTCCCTCCATGTCCTCGATGGCCACCCATGCCTATATAGCATCGCTGATAGCTCACCGAGATGAGGTGCATAACTAATAATATCCTCGAATGACACTACCTTATTGTCTACCTTGAAATCGGCCGCACAACTCAAAAGGCATACGGACATTTGTGGATGGAAACTACGATATGAAGGAAAGCTAGTCATGTTCGAGTGAGTGAACTCGAATGCTTACCAACCTCAGTGAGAAGGGGTTCTTATAGGCCGAGATGAGAAGAATTGGCGGGAGAAACAGGCGGGAGATAGGATGGCGGGAAAAAAAGGGCGGGAACGAATTTGGCGGGAGAAACAGGCGGGAGAGAAGATGGCGGGAAAAAGGGCGGGAACGGATTGGCGATAAATAAGGCGGGAATGAATTTGGCGGGATCGGGCGGTGGCGGGAGAAAAAATGTGAAAAAATCTGTTTCAGCAAAAAAATACTGGAGGCATGCAGCAGTCGGCCCAGCAGCAGCCGACTGGGCCTGATCGGCTGCGCCACAACCGAGTAGGTCCAGTCGGCCCAGTGCTGGCCGACAGGGTCCAGTCGGTTTTGGCAAGGCCGATAGGGTCCTCTTCTGCATGCAGCCATCGGCCGACAGCCTAATCGGCCCAGGCGAGGCCGATAGGGTCCTTTCGGCTTAGGCGAAGACGAGGCTGTATTATTTCTGCAAATGTTTGGATTTGCGTAATATTAATCAAAATTAATAAAAAAATGTATTATTAAAAAAAATTAGCCACCCATTTATCATTTTTTCCAGCCTAAAATAAATAAATTTCCGATTATTTTTTTACACACTTGTATATCATATTATTATCTACATCTAGCATTTTCCCGATTTTTTTTTAAACTTCAAGATGCCGATTTTCAACGTTTCAAAGACGGGCTCCCTGTGGCCCAAGCTCCCAAAATGCCACACTCGGTTGATGTGCTCTTATGTAGAAAGAATTTTTCGGAGCAACGTTCTGCTGAGTGATGAACCCAACTCGGCAGTCAATAGGAAGAGAGGAGACCAAAACTCCAAGGAAAAGTACATTTTTAAGATGCAAAAAAGCACATCTCCAAGTACTAAACAATACGAGAAATAATCACACATGTACTCCTTCCGTTCCAAATTAATTGACTTCTATTTATCCACACATGGATGTATCTAGGAACGGAGGGAGTAGATATTTTTTTTTTTTTTTTGCGAAACACAGTACAACGCAAGCGCTCATATACACGCGCACACACTCACCCCTATGAACGCACGCACGCACACCCTACCCCTATGAGCACCTCCGAGAGACTGAGCCGGCGGGTCGAGTCTTGAGATTGACGAAGTCACCACGGGCGCCTCGCTGTCGACGGGAACGTCGCCTCCCACTGAAGAATATTCCGCCTTAAATGAGAAACACCAGCGTCAAACCTGGGGTTTGAACTCTGGTGGGCTGGGGGTACAACCACCCACCTAACCATCTTGCCATAGGCAAGTTCTCACGGAGGGAGTAGATAATGAATGCATGTATATATGTGTGAAGTTTGAAACTGAAATATGACTGTGGGATCTGTATAAATCATTTGTAACTTAACCTAGGTCCGACATGATTTGCATGGGCTCAAAAGAAAATGAACGCGAGAAGCCAGGAATACAGACGATTGTTCTCAGGATCTTGAATCGTGGTCTGAAATACTTTTGCGGAGAGACTCTCCGGCCTTTCTAGCGCTGTAGTTTCCGAGGAGGATATGTGTTTGTGGGTCGAAAAGGCCCCGGGTTTCATTGATCAACTAACAACTGGATTAACTATCGCAATTTCTTTTTACTGGTCGACCTCGTTCTGGACAAACACGAGCTCACCGCCCGTGGCCGCGCGGATCGTGGTCGACCACGACGTAGCAACGTCCATTAACTATCCCTAGCAATTTCCCTCAAAAAAAAAATACAATGCCTAGCAATTCCGAACAAGCATTTGCTAGGTGAGCATCCGTCAAATTACCTAGACATCTGCAGAGGATCGAAATAATTGCCCTTCAAACCATGTGTCAAATATTAACTAAGAAACTAAACACATGTATGACCTCTTCTCATAACTAATTTCAAATCTGCTTTTCAAATCTGCCTCCTCAGGTCGCCGCCAAAGAGTATGGAGCCGAACTTGTAAACTTTCGCCGCCAAAAGAGGATGACGCCAAACTACACATGTTCGGCTCCAACCTCCTTGGCGCCATCCCAAGGGGCCAGATTTAGAAATAGTTTCGACTAGGGGCCATATATGTGTTTTGTTTTTCAAAATGGCCAGATTTGGCAAAAAATACTCAAACCATTACGTGTAAGAGCAGGGCAGTGCAACAATAAAACCTGGTGTAGCTGGAACCATAAAGAACGTGATAGATATTAAATTTACATTGAATTATACTTAGAAAAATACAGGTTAAGTCGCATTGCTGACGGACTAAATAAGACGGTGACATTGTACAAGGTTTTCATATGGCCACAGGAAGCGAGGCCAGGTGACATTGTACAAGGTTTTCATATGGCCACAGGAAGCGAGGCCAGCTTCCGAACGTTCCTCATGCGCCAGTACCAACAGGCACACAGAGTACAACTCTGCTGTTTGCATGTGTGTCAGTACTTTGAGGAACTACCGAGTAGTTTAGCTATTGTTGGGGCTGCTGCTGTTGGTGCTGGTGGTGTGGCTCATGCTGTGGAGTGGTGGGGGAGTCCGGGGCGATGGTGAACTGAAGGGCACGGCCCTGGGCTGATTGCAGGATGAACGCTACCTCCGCTGCGGCAATTGAAGCTGCTTCCTGTGGATAATGGAAGCACCAAAAGGTCAGGTGCTTCTGAATGATTACAACGGCACGATATAATTTATATCATGCTTCGAACAAAAGGTTTGCATGACATACCTCTCTTTGTCGGCGTCGATGCAAAATGCTAAAAATCCATGCCATGATGTAGCAGGGCAGAAGAAATCCAGCAGCCCGAAGAAGAAAAAGCTGAAAATTTCCGAATAGAAGAATTCTCATTGTGAGATTGAATGTTTTAGTCAACACAAAGTACTAACTGAATCGTTAATATCAAAAGAAAAGAAAACACGCGACTCACCGAGAACATGGTAGAAGCATCATCATCTCCTTCATTATCTGAGATTGACAATGCATGCCTCAGAAGCAACAGGGCCATTAGCTGCAAAAGATTTAAATCTTCAGACCTTTTATCTTGAGAATACCAAATACGATACTGGACATTTAATCAAGATGGAAGAAGAGTCAAAGAATCGGGGCTGGAACAGAAAGATTGGCTTCTGTATTTGTGAAGTAACTATTCTTCAATCCATAAACAAAACTGCAAGATATCTAAAAGCACTCTGTTTCAATTCAGAAACAGAACTGCAAGAAGTGTTGTAGGCTGGACAGTAGGACCCTTAGATACTTACAATAAGTGCAGCAGAACGGCAGAATGCAGCACCATTAGCGTCGTTGCCATTATATTCATCGTACTCTGCTTCAAGAAGACGGCGCTGTGCAGCTGCTACAGCAAGAATTCTTGGGTCACGCAAATCCAGAGGAGCACCTGTAATGGTCCAATCACCACTGCAAATCGATAATTTTGACTTAGATATGTTCTAATTTCTAACGCATTAAACATATTACAGTGAAATGGCTAACATGTCAGCTGAACAAAGTAAGTATCAATAAACAAACTTGCCTTATATCTATGGTTGTCTCATCTGGTTGAACACGAGGTGGCGCTGTGTACCCAGGCTTGTATTGCTGCAGGGTACCGTCAAAGCCTCAAATTAATGAACACGAACAAAAACTTTAAACGCAGAAGAAATCTATAGACTGGAAGAAACAATGAAAATTCACAATAAACCACCGGCTGAAACATTGAATCCATGAACAAGGAAATGCTTTTTTGTGACTTTTCTATCATCTATATAGCAGAAACTTTTTTTTACGGATTAGGAAAGATATATTTTATGGAATACATACCCACATAATTCATACTCTGGTTTCATTCTAATAAAATGGAACTGGGGCTCCCCCAAAAGGGGCCCTAATTTTCTAAAAAATACCCACATAATTCTAGTAAGATATAGCAAAGAGGTATACTCTACAAGAGCAAAACTGCAAAAAGAAGATGAAGAAAACAAATACCAACCTCATGGCAAATTTCACACGTGATGTCTCCTTTCTCATTGCACCAGCGTTGCACACAGGCTCTATGAGCATACTGCAAATGAAAGTAAAACGGTGAACTCTAGAGTACATAATTTTATAGATAAAATATAAACTGCACTACTCACGATATATATAAAGATAACTCATGCGATTGCAGAACTAGAATACATATAGCTCACGGATGTTTTCCTTAATGTGCAACAGGACAACATGATGACACAAATAATTTACCAGGAGTCAGTCACTGAAGTAGCATAAACATAATGGTGCAGGATCAACAGTTACGATGTCAATGGTCATTAAAATATATCTAAAGAGAAAAATTGACTTCAAATAAATTTTGGTAATATACTAAGTTAACATAGTAGTGATGCAATCATGTTAAATACAAGACAGGTGGATGTAGAACATGTACCACACAAACTTCTCTGAACAATGCAGAAATGTCACTAACAACTAAATGCTGAAATATGTGAATAATCTGAAAGATTGCGAGCAGCAAAATGGCAAAGTGTAACATTTAGTGGCGATCAAACTCTTGTGTGAGCCTTTATTTTATCTTTACATCGACATAGCTTGTCCCTTGATGTTGAAAAATAAAAAATATGGAGATTTTTTTAAATTTCAAGTTGAAAAAGCAACTTCACTTGTGTAAGTGCTCAAATAAGAAATTGGTAGTGGTAGCTGTCATACGAGATCAAAAAGTTGTTTTTTGTTCGAAAGTAGATGACAGCCAGATATACTGACTATGGTAGCAACACTCGAAAAGACTTGATTAGAGTTAGAGGAGCATAACCATGGCTTGATTGAATGATTATCCATGACTATAGGATAAGTCAAAACTTCTATACACTGCATGTTTCCAGTCAGTGTAATCCAAAGGTGGATGTTATTCTTCCAATAAAGTATTGTTGCATTTGGGATAGAGAAGTTTATATCACCGTATGATATGGTACCACCCTAAATGTATGCAACAGAGGGCTTAAAGACTACTGACTCAAAACATATAAGAGAGCCCATAACATTCTTCTAAGATGCTGAATCAGTTATGTGGACCAGATCAACTTAATTAGACTCATAAACATCAGATGACTGAATTGTATTTACTCCCTCTGTCCTAGTTCGCAAGGCATAATCCCAAAAACGATTTGTCCTGTAACCCCCCACCTCCTAGGCACAATTGTATTTAATTCCATCTCAATTAGTGGCTGGTTTCCTCCCCCAACCAATGCATGCAAGATTTAAGCCCCAATCAAATATCACCTTGGGCCAAGATATTCGAAAATTATGCCCTGCGAACTAGGGCGGAGGGAGTAGTAATCCATACCACATATTAATGAGAATGAACACATGCTGTAGTACAAAATGGGAAATAAGGACGACAACTACATGTTCCAAACAACAAAATGCCTTACAGTAACTTTCAGGAGCATAAGAGACAGATGCAAGATTTGGAAATACGATCGAAATATGAGCCACACCTTCAGGCTGCCGTTGCAAGTACACGGCCTCTCGAGATTCTTGATGCTGTCCTCCTCCTGGCATATGCGGCACTCTGCAGCCTGGATGAGTGGCTCATCCTCACCACCATCCTCCTCGACCAAATCAACAGACACGGGCACTGAAGCACCAGTCACAGCCTGAGATGGTTTTTCAGCGACACCATCATCCTTGGCGTTTGCCAAACCGTCCACGTCCACAACCACATGGTCTCCCATCCAAAATTCGCCTTGACAAATGAAACTCCTGGAACAAATGAACACAACAATCACAAAACAATCAGATACTTGCAGAGTCGCAGTTGCAGGCCATAGGACAAGCATGGGAGTGACCGAAGTAACACATCATGGTTACCAAATGTAGGATAGACCACAGGAATGGTGCGTGCCAGTGCCTAAAAATGGAGATAACTATAAGCCCATGGTACAAAAATCTCCCTGGAGTGGAGAATCAATCGGTTTACTGGAAATCAGGCTACTAGATAGAGTCCACTCCCGAAACCCTATCTGCCGCCTGCGCTTACCCCGTACCAATCTCACACAGCCCTGTATACCAAATCGACGCCCTGTCTACCAAGTCCACGCCCCACGATTCGATGCCGCGGTGGGGCAAACTAAGCAGACGCTCAACAATCCGATTTCCGGCGGACCGCAGAGAAGGAAGGCCGCGAACGAAACGGACCCTCGTCCATCTGCCAGTAGGAAGAGGCGGCGGCCTACAGAATCCTTCCGCAGACACCGGCTCCTAGCAACCCTACCTGTCCCACAACCACCACCACCACCACCAAATCAACCGCCGGAGCGGCTGACGGTGGAGGGAGAGACCCCCGCACACCGAATCGTAACCGGCGCCCGGTCCGGCGGAAGAAGGTAGAGGAAACAGGGAAAGGGATCGGCACGAACCTTGCTGGCGGCTGGCGGCGGCGGCGTCGAGGAAGTCCCTTCTCCTCTCTCCTTCCGGTCGGCGAAGTCTAGGAAAATTTCCTCTGCTCCTCCTCCTCCTCTCGATCTCCAATTCGTTGGCCTCGGTCTGGTCGTCTAATCAACACGCGATTTTTTTTCCTCTCTGCTAGGGTGGGAGCGTTCGTTCGTGTAGAAGAGGGGGAGGAAAGGGGGAGAAAGAGTCAAGAAAGGGAAGCTGGTGGTAAACGAAATTAAAATACGAATATAAGTAAACAAAAACAATAGTAGTAATAAAATAATTAGAAAGCGATTGGCCGACGCGGTGGACGCGCTCGCAACGGTCAGACGCGCCGGCACGTCGCCGTCTGGACGACGCGGGTCGGTACACGTGCGATGGCGATCCGACGGCTGCTGCGGGTTGTGCTTGACGGCGAGTGCGCTCGTCAGTGTTGACGGCGGCAGACGCGGCTGTCATCTGCGCTTGCGTATGCACTGGGGCTAGCCGCGGGGACCTGGCATGGCCTGCCGTTGGAGATTGGGTGAACGCGTGTTGTCAAGGCAGACAGAGGCATACACATAGGGCTGGACTAACGAGCTGCTCGGATCGTTAAGGCTCGAGATCGTTAAGGCTCAAATCGTTAAGCTTGTTAAGAATAACTAGCACGTTCACGAGCGCTCGCGAGCAGCTCGTTAAGACTCGTTAAGAAGATGTAAAAAAACTTAAAATGCATCTGAAAAGATTTCAGCCATAAAACGTATAAAAGTAGTTTAAAATGACAAATCGACAACAAATAGTTCACAAACTCATAGTAGTTTCACACACTCAAATGAAAATAAATATTGCTAACTTGTTAATCGTTGGATGGGCTACAACATATAGATTTGTAGCCATGCTGCCACGACGCTAACGATCTTAACGAGTAGCTCACGAAACTCGTTAGTTTGATTGTTAAGCTCGTTAGTATTAACGAGCTAAAATTGTTGCTCGGCTCGGTTCGTTAAGATAACGAGTCGAGCATAAACGAGTCGAGTTACCGAGCGCTCAATAAGCTTAACGAAATTCGAGCTTTATGTCCAGCCCTACATACACATGATGAAGGGAATGACTGCACATACGATTTATCAGATACGATTTTTTTTATAGGAAAAGGGCAACGCCCGGTTCCGTTTTATTGAAACCAACATGTCTTCCTTAGAGCATCTCCAGTCGGAGCCCCCAAAATCGGCCCCCATAGTGTCCGCGGACACGTCCGACCGGACAGCCCCAAAAATGGCCATATCCAACCATAGCCCCCAAAAACACCCCTAATTGTCTGTCCGGATGCATGTGATTGGTGGGGATGGAGAGAGAAAGGAAAAAGAAAGAGAAAAGTAGTAGATAAAGTGGTGCATGTCCTACGTGGCGGCTGTCCGGGCGCGTCCGGCAGCCCCCAAACCCTCCCCACATATGGGGTGAGTTTGTGGGCTGCCGGACAGCCCGGGCGTTTGGGGAGGCTTTGCCCACCCCGGTTGGGTAGCTATTTTAGCTCATTTTCCGTCCGGAGCCCGTCCAGACACAAATAAACCGGTTTGGGGAGGCTTTGGGGGAGCCGCTTGGAGATGCTCTTACAACATTCAGCTCAAGCATAGCAGAGCGCATCTTCTGCAGTTCCAAATAAAAAGCAGAAAAGTAAACACCACTATCCAGGGACTTATTACACACTCGCAACGCATGGCAAGAAAGACCTACAGGAAGGGGGAAAAACCGAGGGGTGAACAACTCAATCAGCTACGCGAAGCACCCTCCCGTCATCCACCAGCTTGATAGATTGCTCGGCTAGACGTTTACGCAGTCCTTCAGTAGTGATCTTCCACGCCACAAAATCGGCATGATCTTCCAGGTGGGAGTCTTTCGCTAGGATTAGTTCAGTGTCAGTCAGCTTCCGGAGGGTCACCCAGGATCCGGCCACAGTAAAGGTGGTGGAGCTTGAGCTAGTATCTCCAATCTTACGACCACCCTCTCCACGTCTCCACGTGTGCCCTCTAAGAACATGACCTTCCACTAGTAGAGCGTAGAGGTCATCCCTCTCCAGATTCTCTGCATACCCAACCAAGGAGAGCGATTAAAACATAGATAATTCATGGTATTCCAGATGATCCAAAGAGCAGCAGCAATGACAGTGTTATGAACTACATGTTTCTTTTCACACAGCCACATTTCTGCAATAGTGGGATAAGAGAAAACCATGTCATTTAGACCCATGATGTCCTTCAACTCACCCAAAATAACTTTAGCAACACTACATTCAAAGAACAAATGTTCACAAGTTTCCAGGTCGAGCAGAAAACACATGTCAGGTCATCAACATTTTGTCTCTTACCCAAGTTGTCTCTAGTGAGAATTTTGTTTTGAGCGATTAACCACAAGAAGAAATGACTTTTTGGGGGAACTTTAATTTTCCACAAGCGTGCACATAAACAGGCATTATCCCTTGAAGTTAATCACCACATAGAAGGAACTCACACTGTAAGTCCCTTTGGCATCAAATTTCCAAATTAAAGCATCTTCTTCCTCACTAAAGTGGATAGTTTGTGCAATCTGGAGCATTTCATACCATTGAATTAAAAGTCTATGGTCGAAACAACGACGAAAGGTTACTTTAAGTTGAGTACCATCCCAGAGCTCTGCTATTGTTGCAGATTTCTCATTAAGAATAACATATAGCTCCCAATACTGGATGGCTAAGCTAGAGGAGCCAAACCATTGGTCCTCCCAAAATCTAATCTTCTTGCCATCCCCAATCTTCCACTGATATCCCATCCGCGCAGCTTTAGCAGCCCAAAGGACCCCTTCCCAAAAGGGTGAGGCTCCAACCGCAGTAGAAGTGAAGATGTTGGATTATTGACATTATACTTATAATCTATAATTTGCTTCCAGAGTTTATGGGTCATCTAATTGATACCTCTTAACCCAAGATGCAAGTAGACACAAGTTCATGTCAGCGATATTTGGAATTTCTAGCCCCCCAAATTCCTTTTTCTGGGAAACTAGGCCCCAGTTAGCAAGATGATATTAAAATGCCCCTCATAATTGTCCCAGAGGCAGTGAGCCATCTGGGAGTTAATGAGCTTAATAGAATAATAGTACATTTAGGAAATTTTATAACACTGAGCAGATATATTGGAATACTTGCCAACACACTCCTAACTAGTTCCAGCTTAGCTGCGTGTGATAGGAACTTCCCTCTCCACCCAGACGCTCTTTTAAGAAGACTATCTACAATAGGTTGCAGGTCCTCTTTCCTAAGTTTAAATAACATGTCAGATACGATTGTCTTACGATAAAATGCAAATGACGTGAACATGAGCCAGCGCTTGGTCACCAACTGTAGCCGTTCGCATGACTTTGATATTTAGGTGATGATTGCTTAATCACAGATCGTAACGCGGTCGTACATGTAGCAGCACTCACATTCTCACACGTCAATCACCAATTCAATCTCAAAAAAAAAATCACCAATTCAACAACTCAACGGAAAATCGAAATATGTCTCAATTCAACAAACACAAAAACAAATTTAAACAATTCATACATAAAACGATTGAATCAAACGTCTTAATTTTTGCCCTCAGTGATCTCCTGCATGTCCATCTTAGTTTCATCATGCATGAGGCTAACATCTTGCAACATGATTATCCACTCCCCCGTGAACCCCGACTCCCACCTTCTCTTTTTCAATCTCCAAGGTCTCAATTGTCTTCGCCTTTTCCAACTTCGTTTTCACTCATTTCTTAATCTTCTCGAAATCAATCCTCGCCCACCTTAACTCCCTCCTCTCTCGAACCCTCGCTCAGTCAACTCCATTCTCTCCCTTTGCACTTTCAAGAAGAGGTTGTACATATCATCCTTTCTCTCCTCCTTTTTCTCCCCCTTGTCGGAGAGATGTTCGTCCATGTAGCTGATGTTATGCTTGCCGCGCCCTCATGCACAACCATTCATTCTCCCACAACAGGCTAAACATGTGCAACCAGACACAACTATTTGCATCAGTTAGCCCTCCTCCGGTATATGTATACTAGGTATAGTATATGGTATGTATAGAAAAATAAAAGGCAAATAACCTATTCCGTGGCTCCTAACTTGCGATCAGGCCTTTTGTTCAACGATACTGGATTTGAAAAATATATTTGGATTTTTAATGAGTTCAAGAGATTTTAATTCGTTGGATGGTTCTCAATTGAAAGAATATGCACTAAATTTGCAAATACTTTCGCTGGAGCTAAGGAATGTGATGTCGAGTTAAATGATCTAATTTTCAAGTTAAATGTTATGAAGTTGTCTTTACCGGATAGAACAATGTCTGCTATGGAGATTTTCCAGTTTGTCAGAGAGCCAGATTGTTATCTTAATATTTCTATTGCTTATCGTATCTTTTTTACTATGCCGTGACTATTGCATCAGCTGAAAGAAGCTTTTTAAAGTTGAAACAGTTGAAGAACTATTTGAGATCTGTAATATCACAAGATAGGTTAAATGGTTTGGCAACTATGTGCATCGAGAATAAGTTATTGGACGAGATTGATATTGATTCCATCATCGTCGATTGTGGATGTAGGAATGTAAGGAGAAATTTTTAGGGTATGTTGAAATTGTAACACTCCTCCATCATACTGAAATTACGCCCGTGCGTCCGTGGTTTTTCCCGTAATGGTTCTCAAAGTAAAAAAAAATTGTATTTCTCTTTTTTCATTTGATTTGTTTTTTGCTAGCACACATATTTGTTTACTTGTTTATACTTCGTGGGGTCCTAAATATCAGTTCCGCCCTGGCCCACCCATTGTTGACAACCAACCAAGTAATGCGAACAACATGATCAAACCTCATATCACCTCACACAGACTTTTGACTTTACAAGGCCAAGTGCGAGTAACCAAACACGTCCTTTTATATTGATGATGTGTCCAACGCAGTTGCCTGCGATTTAGCCATGCAAGGTGTAGGTGTTACAGCTCATAATTTATCTTGTAACGTGTTATTCTCGCTGTTTTTATTTATTTTGTGTTCTGGATTTAGTGAAAGTCAAACTTATGAGAAAAAAATACCAAATGTATATAATACGAAAGTATAATTCATGATAATTATAAAAATATAAATTTTATATTATACATATTGATATATTTTTTAATATTTGGTCAAACTTAACTAAATTTGACTTTGACTAAACCGCGAAGTAAATAAAAACAGAGTGAGTATTATTCTCTACTCCATAATGGATTTGTGGGAAACAAATCAATCACGTACTAGTGATTATCGGCAGCAGTAATGGGAGGATATCTGATTCCATCTAAACCCCGGAGTGATTACCGGGAGCAGTTATATAGCATTTCTGATTCGCTATATATCTCTCCTATAATCGTCCTCGCCGTCAGCTCCTCCATGACTTCCTCTCTCTCCAAGGGCTTCTTCCTCGCCCGGCCAACCGCAGGTGGCGGTACCGAAGAAGGCCGTGAACTACCGGATACGGCGGCCACCGAGGAGGGCTTTCGGCGGCGGACACATGCCCCCTTCCTCCGAATCACATTGTTGTCGGTGCTAGGCCGCGCCGCACGCGCTGTTGCCCTGCATCGGACCGCAGCATGTCCAAGGTATTCTTCTCCCACAGCCGTCATAGGTCAT
Source organism: Poa pratensis (assembly GCA_947311845.1). Lineage (NCBI taxonomy): Eukaryota > Viridiplantae > Streptophyta > Magnoliopsida > Poales > Poaceae > Poa > Poa pratensis. Next base: position 5,312,440 of record CAMZMU010000081.1, on the reverse strand, counting down.
ATCATCTTGCCAAAACCTTCCTGGCTGGATCTGGGCTGCTCTCCTTTCCTTTTAAAGAGGCGGGGATAAATTCCCGGCCTAGTTATTTTGTGTTCGGTTCAAGGAAAAAAATAGCGCGCTACAATAAAATAGCGTTGGCCGTAAAATACGCCATTAGCGTGCTATATCGCACTATAGCGTGATATTAGCGAGACATTGTACAAAAATTATTTAATGAGACAATTCTCAAAACGTTATAGCGTACTTTTTTTTTCCATAGTTCGGTTACACCCGGCCGGGGTTAATTCCCTTCCCAAACCCTGTCTATCACCGTCAATTCCACGAGAAAAACAATCACCTGTCTACCCGTGGAATCAATCCACGAGACGGAAGAGAGGCGACATTGAGCAATAAATCAACTCCACCCGTATGTTGACCCCCCGTACTATCACCATCGTCCATTTCGGTAAGATCCAAATTGGTCAAAGTTTTCACACACATTTGCAGAACGCCCCTTATCTTATCAGCCTTTTACAAGTTCCGAATTTTCTCTCCCCTGAGAGAACCGTACAATAATTAATAAAGCCTCACAATTATTTCATAAAATTAATCATACAATATTTCATAAAGATTTCAGAGAATAAGCAAACTATATCACATTATGTGTTTAAAACGTAATCAGCTTGGGTCTAAGACGTGCTACAGTGCTACAGTGCTGCAGGGCTGTAGGCACTGTTAAAACTAGCAACTTGTCTATATATGTGTTTGGGAGCTCTTTTGGATATATGTTATTTATTTTTTTGAAAGCCCACGTATATTCAACATAGTACCATATACAGAGTACACAGTACAAATACAGAAACAGAGTACAAAACGTAGGGGATTTCAGAACCAGAAACGCTGTCGCCTTCTTCTCCGGCGTCGACGACGAAGGTCGCAACCTCCTTCTCACCGCTGCCTGAGGGCGCCTTCCTTGTTGAAAGAGGCCGCAGAACTTGTCCGCCGCGCCGCGACGGAGCCTAAGCCGGTAAACGGGCACGGCCAAACCCTCCCTCCCCAGCACCACCGCCTTGCCGCAGCCACCATCGTAGTTGACGCAGGACGAAGCCGCCGACCTCGTCCAGTCCTGGGTTCCGGCCGCCAGATCCGCCGCCACCCCAGATCTGGCGAGAACAAAGGAGCTCACGAGCCACGCCGGACTCCCAGCTCCTACAAGTCGAGGAAGACGACGCCGAGCTCCGAAGAACTGCACCGCTGGAGAAGATCCCTCGACACCAAACCACCCACCAGCCGCACCACCATCTCCAGAGCGCCGCCGGCGGGAACTCCATCCTACTCTACCGTATGTACAGGTCGGAGACGGGGATCCCCCACCCTCCCGCTGCCGAAGCAGCCGGCGGAGAGGAGGAATCCCACGCCTCGCCGGCACGGACGCGGTGAGTCGACGGGGATCGCCCAAAAAGTCGCCTACTCCTCTCTGCTACAGTGACGGTGGGGAGGAAAGGTCGGGGTCGACACAGATATATATGTTATTTTATTAGGCTATATATGTTTTTTTTTGGTATTTTACTAAAATTTGAACTTCTCGTGGTGTAATAATAATTTTGGATCCGTATTGGCGTTGGTCAATCTAGTGATCCACATAGCGAGGACGACTATGTTCCTTTGACAATAAGTGTTCTACTGCTCTCTTGTATATACATTAATCAGAGCACAAGTGGCTCCATTCAGAGCATCACTTTAATGAAAGAAATAATGTCTTCACATTGCCGCAGTAGTTGATCGTTGTTTTCCTTTCAATGTAGATCACAACTTTCATAAAGTACAATCATAGTACAACATATTATCTAACCTCTTATGGCAGATCATAAGGCCAGAGAGCGTGGAAAACGGGCAAGAAAAGCATCCATGCTATCGTTATAAACATGGAGCAAAGAAAGCTAGCACATGCCTCACTAAACCTTATGAAGTAGGATAAACACAAATTTCACTCTTTTATTTGTGTGTGTGATATGAACATTTCTTATCTGGGAAACTAGGATAAATACTGATATGAACATGCCTCAATAAACCTGCAGCCAACGTAGTCATTCTCTGCTCCAGCAGATGCCTGTTGAGGAACGTTTTCCTGCCGGTCATGCACATGCGTTCGAGGAATAATTTGTGTTTGATGACCAACCATCAACGGCATTCATAAAGTATCTGAAGCTTTTCATGGCATAAAGATCGGTGTCAGGGCCTAGAGATTAGTTGTTGTCGTATGCTGCTTCTTCATTGGCTAGTTGTTGCTATTATCGTCGGATGCTTTTCCGTTGACTCTGGTAACTTTGGATTCTCTTTAGATGACATCTTAATCTGAACTTCTTCTTCTCTTTCTCTGTCCCAGAACACTGACGCATGATTCAAAAGATGAACATTGTAGAATGAACATGATAATACTCCCAACTCACATATAGTGTTATTTTCCACGAATGTGAATAAACTTAGGATAACAAGCGTTGCATCGGCTGTAGTGAATTTATTCTCTTTTAGTATGTAGAACTGAAAACAATAGTTAATCATATCTCTGCTGTATTAGGAAGGAGTGGATAGTGTTTCTGCCGTGCATTCAAAATTAAATTATGAGTAAAACGCCACTGAAGTCTATCAAGTTGCGGAGTTGGAGCGGATTGGTCACCTACTGGGAAAATGCTAACTATTGGTCACTAAGTTGTGTCAATGTTGAACGTTAGTCATTCCGTCACTACCACCGTTAAAATGCTGACGTGGACGATGTTTTTTTTACAAAAAAGACTTTAACCTTCTATTTCTTCTTATTACTCAGTCCTTTTCTATTTCTTTGATGTTAATTCCCCTTGAGCTCGCTGCGATGTTAATTCCCCTTGAGCTCGCTGCGAGTCCAGTCTCCACGTTCCCATTCCATTCCGGCGCAAGCAAAGTTGGCTCAATGCCGCTCTCCACACCACCGGAGGCGAGCTTCTTGGGGACAGGGCCAACCTTCTTGCGGGGTGCCATGCTGCCACCCCCTTTACTCACATTTGATGGCGGTGCTTTGGCATTAGTTTGTCCACCATTAGTCTCAACATCAGAGGCCTTAGGGAAGCCCATTGGGACGAAACCCCAGGCGGAGTAGTACATGTTGGTTCACAATAGGCGGCAGAGACGGGAGCTCGGTGGCCACGAATGGTTGCCGGCACCCGGCGCTCGGGCACCTGAGCAAGCGCGCCGCCAGCGCGCGCCCGTACTGGTGCACATGGCAGCAGATGGGGCAGACAGTCCAGAACGTGTCTCCCGCGGCAGAGACGCCGCCGGGAGGAGCAGGAGCGGAAGGGGTCCAGCGGAGGTGGTCTCGGAGAGGTGGGCGTATGCCTCTTGGACAGCGCGGAGGGCGGAGCCTGCCGGCGATCTCCAGCCAGTGGGCCGGCTCCCTGCTGTGTCGCCGCTGGCGAGCCTCCCGCCTGCTGGCGCTCCTCGCCTCCACCGAGCAGGACTGAGATTAAAGTGTGCTCTGCTGGTCCAGCAGTCCCCAAATCCCCTTTTTTGTGCTGTTGCAAAGAAATAGAAAAGGACTGAGTAATAAGAAGAAATAGAAGGTTAAGGTCTTTTTTGTAAAAAAACATCATCCACGTCAGCATTTTAACGATGGTAGTGACCAGGGACGGAGCCAGCCCGAGACCTTGGAGGGGGCAGAATCTTGTTGGAGGGGGCGAAAATGGATTAGAACTACTAATCTAAGCCCCCCCTCGTCCCCCCTTCCTCCGTCCCTGGTAGTGACGGAATGACTAACTTTCAACATTGACACAACTTAGTGACCAATAGTTAGCATTTTCCCAGTAGGTGACCAATCCGCTCCAACTCCGCAACTTGATAGACTCCAGGGGCGTTTTACTCTTAAATTATTATGAAGGGACAATAGGACATTGGATAAAATATTTGTTAAACACTCGTCTTAAATTTTTCTGGTTCTATCAGTTGAAAGACTAGGGCATCGACATTATGATCATGGTGTACCGCAAATCCATTCCATCTGCGGCTGATTCTGGAGGTTATTTGTGTCATAGATCTGCCTTTCTCATGTTATAATGCAATTTTAACATCATGATCCGCAAGATGATTTCTGCAAAAACTAATCGGGAGACGTAGGAGATGCATAAAAGTAAAATGCACGAAAAACATGAGTAAACTAATTGGTGGCACTTGGTTCTCTGCTCACTATCTAAAGCTGAGATTCGCAGATCAACACAAATTTGTGTTTCATCTTATGTAAATTTCTACTGCCTTGTAGCTAGCCTTCTAATAGAAACTTATAGTCAAACCCGCGTACAACATGTGATTTCATCATAAGGTTGGCGAAGCATGAACATTTTATTGATAGTTTCATTTACCTCCACAACTCTGTCCTAAGCAGGACCATAGAAGTCATTAGCACTATAATTTGTTTGAAGATTCAAGTACGTAAGTTAGAAATATTTGCCGTAAAGTGTGTCTGACTTATGCACCTCAATCTTCAAATATATTGGGACAAAGTTATGGAGGTAATAATAAATTTCCAATAGAAGATCTAAGATTTGGCAAGCTTATGTTGAAATTTCATGTTGTCAGGTTGTTTTGGCTTGTAACTCTTTGTTAGTTGTTTGAAATTTTGTCCCATGCAGATGAATCCCATATTTTTTTCTTATGAGCAACATTCAGTTTGCCTTTTGCTATTAGAATGCTAGATTATAGAGTAGTTGATATATCCGTAAGCCGAAAACACAAGATTGAGCATGTATTGATTTGTCAAATTAAGCTTTAGACGGAGGAGCAGAGAAGTATGTGTCACCACTTACCGATTACCTTAACTTTCTTCTGTGGTATTTGAATTTTGTTTTCTCTAGGGTCTCGCATAAGCTTTTGCAGATCATTTACAAGATCATGATATTAAAATTGCATTACAAGATGAGTAAGGCACATCTATGTTACAAATTACCTAGCTAATAAGATGACTCAACGCTGCATATAATGGATTTATGGTACAACATCATCTCGACGTAGGCGATGTCGTGGTTTTTCAACTCGTAAGACCCACAAGATTTAAGACGTCTGTTTTACAAATGGTTTATCCAGTGCTCCATCGTCTCTTCATAATAATTTTATTTCTAAGTCACGGTAGGAGCGTTACACATTCCTTCGTAATATTGTTAGTGACATGCTTAACTATTAGCTATTCATGCAAAAACACAATAAGTTGGCCACAAGTGATACAGAGCTGGGACTCCCGAGTGACACATTTATATAAAACGAGACATCAAATGTGTTGGAGAATAATCATATGCATTCGGGAATTTATCATATTTCAATAGGCACATTGTTCGTAGAAAGAGAATAAAATTCGGACCAAAATCTAGTCTGAGATGGTTCCAAAGGTTACTAGAATCAACAACAAACCATCTGACGTAGCCAGTGAAGTAGTAGTATACTACAACACTATATTTGTAGATACATGCACCGAGTTTGACGTCGTTGACACACTTTGGTCATCGATCGTAAATTATCCCAAACGCATGTCTTACTAGTAGGCCTTGAAGAAGTTTCTTCACATTCAACAGATCGAGCAGATAAACCCATACGCTCACTCACTAAAGGAGTTGTCATGGAGACTATCAACATGGTCGAGGGCATTAGGGCGTGAAGGATGTCCTGGAGGAAATTGATATAGAGCAGAAGGAGATGGTGAGTCAAGCGCGAAGTAGGATGGGATATGAGGCAGCTGACAACCGTGCCATGGTGATAACATCTTGTGTATATTTTCAGTTACCCTATCTATCTAGACGGATTAATTAGTACAACACCGTGCCAAGATGTTGTTTTTGGTGCACATCACGTTCAACTTGTGCACAACAACGTTGCGAGATGCAATGAAGAAATGTAGCATGGTTTTAGGGTTTACGAGTGTCTTCGTTTCTTTCTGTAGCTAATTATTTTTGGTTCAGCTACTATACATGACATGCATGTTTTGACATTAGTTCAGTGAAGGAGATGATGTTTAGGCAGATGTCATGTGGTCATAAAAACAGAAGACCTTGGCAAAAGGAATTCTTGATTGATTACTCTAACCTAGTATCGGTGCTTGTGCTTCATCCAGTGTTGGGGGGGGGGGGGGGGGGGGATGGGCACACATGTCACAGGAAGTTCAAGGTTGGAACTCATATTGGTCGTCGAGGCGTGCATTCCCTATAAGATCAGACGCCTGTTGAGAGCGATGCTCTCTTGCTACCACTAGAGGCGGCGGTCTCTCCTCTATTGGACGTGGTAGGAGCGGTGATTCTCTCTCTCTCTTTCTCTCTCTCGTGTGGTCTTTGGGTGCCGATGCAATGGTGAGGCTTTGCGCTGCTGCTACGTGCATGCAGAAGGTGAGCCTACAAGTGAGGGAGGATCATTGAACGCTGGTCATCCATGGCATCTTGATACGTCTCAAACGTATCTATAATTTCTGATGTTCCATGTTGATATTATACCAATTGTTACATGTTTTATATACACTTCATAGCATTTTTATGCATTTTCTGGGACTAACCTATTAACAAGATGCCACAGTGCCAGTTTCTGTTTTCTGCTGTTTTTGTATTCCAGAAAAGCTAGTCTGGAAATATTCTCGGAATTGGACGAAACTTGGACAGAACCTCCTATTTTTCCAACACGAACACGGAGTTCAGAGGAGAGACGGAGGAGAGCCACGTGGCACCCACACCATGGGGCCGCGCGGGCCCCCCCTGCCGCGCCGTGGGATGGTGTGGGGCCCTCGTGGCTCTGCAGCCGCCGCCCTTTCGCCTATTTATCCTCCCGACGCGAAAACCCTAAATACCCGAGCCATTATCCACGAAAAGTTTCAGAGACGCCGCCGCCGTCAACCCTAGCTCGGGAGGGTTCAGAACCTCTTCCCGGCACCCTGCCGGAGAGGGGAATCATCACCGGAGGGCTCTACATCACCATGCCTGCCTCCGGAGTGATGCGTGAGTAGTTCATCCTTGGACTACGAGTCCATGGCAGTAGCTAGATGGTTGTCTCTCCACTTTATGCTATCATGTTTAGATCTTGTGAGCTGCCTATCATGATCAAGATCATCTTATTGTAATGCTACATGTTGTGTTTGCTGGGATCCGATGAATATTGAATACTATGTCAAGTTGATTATCAATCTATCTTATATGTTATTTATGATCTTGCATGTTTTCCGTTACTAGTAGATGATTTGGCCAAGTAGATGCTTGTAACTCTAAGAGTGAGTATTTATGCTAGATAGTGGGTTCATGCCTCCGGTAATCTGGGAGAGTGACAGCAACTACTAAGATTGTGGATGTGCTGTTGCCACTAGGGATAAAATAACCGATGCTTAGCTTAAGGGTGCGCCGTTAGGTCTAATACATTTGTTTACATTACGCACATTACTTAATGCAATTATCCGTTGCTTGCAACTTAATACCAACGGGGAACTCGGTATGACAACCTGGCGGTGGATTATTAGTCATAGACGCTGTTGGATAACGGTCTATGTATTTTGTCGTAATGCCCACATGAATATCATAGTAATCATCATGTCATATATATGCATTGTCATGCGCTCAATATTTTGTCAATTGCCCAGCTGTAATTTGTTCACCCAGCATGTTAGTTATCTTTTATGGAGAGACACCACTAGTGAACTGTGGACCCCGGTCCATTCTTTTACACTGATAATACAACCAACCTGCAAACATTGTTCCTTTTCATTCTCTGCAATTTACTACTGTTTTTCACACCATACGTTTAATCCTTTGTTTTCAGCAAGCCGGTGAGATTGACAACCTCACTGTTTCGTTGGGGCAAAGTAGTTTGATTGTGTTGTGTGCAGATTCCACGTTGGTGATCGAGAAACGGCGCCACCAACAACCTTCAGAAGTGATTTCTTGCTCCTACTGGTCGATTAAACCTTGGTTTCATACTGAGGAAAACTGCTGGTACACTGCATCATACCTTCCTCTTGGGTCTCCCAACGAACGTGTGATCCACGCAATCAAGCATATTTTCTGCCGCCGTTGCCGGGGAGCAAGAGGATTTCTGCAAGGGGAGTTTCACGCTTCCAATCTCTTTACTTTGTTATTGTCTTGCTTAGTTTATTTTTATTTAGTCTTGTTTGCATTATTTATCAAAAACACAAAAAAATTAGTTTTTTTTATTTTTGAATTGTTATTTTTCGGTCTTGTTATCATGACTAGCTTTGCTCCTTTTTCCGTAGTGCCACCTGTGGGAGAAATTATTACCTTTAAACAAAAAAGTGGGGAATCCTTTAGGAATGCCTGGGAGAGAATTTTGGAATTGCACAAGAAGGTGCAACATAAGATGGATTTGAGAGTTCTTATAAAAAAATTCTACTATGGTTTATTTTCTGTTTATGAACATGCTCTAGATACCATGGTAGGGGAAACCTTTTCTGAGTTTGATACAACGAAAGCTCATAATATTTTGAGTGGTTTGTCAATTTTCCCAATGGTGGACGAAACTGGGATATTCACTAAGCTGGATAAAATAGAAAAGTCAATTGATAATTTAACTCTGAGCCATAATCTTAAAGAACAACCTTTAGTTGAGCTAAAAAATGATTGGGAACCATTCATTGAGATTAATATTGGTAATGAAAAGTTTCGTGCCTACTGTGACATTGGTTCAACAATGTCCATCATGCCTAAAATGGTTTATGATCTATTAAAATTTGATAATATGGTTGATTACCCTGTTTTTCATTTTCATGCTGATGGAACAGTCACAAGAAGCATAGGGATTATTAATGATATTATGGTCACTGTTCAAAATAAGACCATCCCTGTGAATTTCATGATCCTTGCAAAATCTCCCAACCATATTGTTTTAGGGAGATCCTTTTTAAAGAGTAATGGGGGTTTTATCAATGCAAAGTATGGGTTTATGAAATTTAATGAACCTATAGTCGGAGGTTCTTCTTCCCGATCAAAAAGATGACCCCACCGAAAGGTTGGAAGATTTTAATGTCTTTGGAAACACTTGATTCTTACTTTCTGCGCCTAGCTGAAAGACGTTAAAGAAAAGCGCTTATGAGAGACAACCCATTATTTTATTTCTGCAATTTTTCTTTTTTGAGTCAAGGAGTTGTTTACTTCTGTAACAATTCCTTTGTATATTTATTTTATCGCATTGTTGTGCCAAGTATTGCCTCTAATAGGAAGATGATGCTGGATTTGGATTTCTGCGCAGGAACAGATTTCTGCTGTTCACGTTTTATTTCTGTAAAATCACAGAAAAATTATTTAAATCTGCAATTTTTTGTGCGTGATCCTCCGATATGTACGCATCTTTCGTTAGTTTAAAGTTTTTCGATCTGAGCAACGTAAGTGCCTCGAAAAAATTCGTCTTTGCGGACTTTTCTGTTTAGACAGATTCTGTCTTTTATTTTTCGCATTCTCTCTTTTACTAGTGTTGAGTGAAATTCTTTTTTACGGTGAAGAGCTTCACATAACATCAGTGGCAGTAGTTAATGTTAAAAGTAACGGTCATGTTTGTGTCCTTATAGAACATGTGAGTTTTTGATTGTGCACTAACCCTCTAATGAGAATTACTCTGAGTTTGGTGTGGCGGAAATTTTCAAGGGTCAAGAGAGAAGGATGATATAATGTGATCAAGAAGAGTGAAGAGCTTAAGCTTGGGGATGCTCCCATGGATCACCCCAGCATATTTCAAGAAGACTCAAGCGTCTAAGCTAAGGCATCCCCTTCTTCATCACAACTTATCAGTCATCTCTAGTGAAACTATATTTTAATTCTTTCACATCATATGTGCTTTACTTGGAGCGTCTGTGTGCTTTTATTTTCAGTATTTTATTTTTCTTTTGGTCAACTTGATTGGACCCCAGCATTCTTAATTGGGAGAGAGACACGCTCCGTTTTTTCATATGAATACTCATATTCTTCACTTATACTTGTTGAGTATTCTTATCTAGCTATTGCTATGCTTTTAGCTCCTGTTTTTCATGCATCTCTTATTCAGAGCTGTTAGTTCTTTTAAAGAAAGTACTCTCTTGCTTCACTTATAATTGTTTGGAGAGTTTATGTTGAAATAAATTGATTGGTGTTTGGTTGGAACAGAAAATGTTGCATGTGGTAGATGGTATAACGGAAAAGCTTACATATTCTTGTAGATCACTGTATTGGATAATTTGATACTTTTCAATTGTTTCGAGTTATCAAGTAGTTCATGTTTAAGCTTTTGTATCATGTAGTTAAAACCTATTAATGAAGAACTACCGTAAAGCTCGTTGAAATTTGGTTTGCATGATTGGTATCTCTAAGGTCTAGATATTTTCAGTAAAAGAGTTTGGTTAACAAGGAAGACAGTGTAGAGTCTGATAATGCTTGCAATATGTTTTCATATAAGTCTTGCTGTGTCGGTTGATATTCTGTATTTGCTTCAAATAACCTTGCTAGCCTAAACTCTGTACTGAGAGGGAATGCTTCTCGTGCATCCAAAACCTTGAGCCAAAATCCATGCCATATGTGTCCACCATAACTACCTATATGTGGTATTTCCTTGCCATTCCAAGTAAAATTTTCATGTGCTACCTTTAAACTATTCAAAACTTTATTACTCCTATTTTGTGTCAATGTTTACCAAGCTCATGAGGACGGGGTGGATGTCTTTATGTCAACTGTCAAACAGACTTTACCACCGGACTAGCGGCATATACATCCGCTTATCCATTAATTTTGCAAAAAGAGCTGGCAAATGGGGTGCCCAGTCCCAATTAATTACAACTTTAACCGCTTAATTCTCTTCACATTTTTGCCCTGATTTATCAGTCAAACAATGACAAACAGTGAAATATCTGCATGTGTAAACAAAAGAGAAAGAGGGATGATCTGCCTTGCTGGTAGAAATAACGTCCTTCATGTGAGCCGCTCTTAAAAGTCTGGTTGGCAGGGGTCATATTGTACTTTCCATTTTCTGATTCGTTGACAATTAACAAACACCTCTCAAAACTTATTTTTACTTTCTATATGATTTCAAAAACTTAAAAAGCTCTAGCACATGATTTAATCCCTGCTTCCCTCTACGAAGGGCCTTTCTTTTACTTTTATGTTGAGTCAGTTTTCCTACTTCTTTCTATCTTAGAAGCAAACACTAGTGTCAACTTTGGTGCAACAATTTTTATATGCTTGTATATTGCACTTATTATATTGCTTTGTGTTGACAAATATCCATGAGATATATATATTGAAAGTTGAAAGCAATTGCTGAAGCTTAAATCTTCCTTTGTGTTGGTTAAATACCTTTTACTCAGAATCTATTGATTTATGAGTTAACTCTTATGCAAAACTCTTTGATGCTTGTCTCGAAAGTACTATTCATGAAAAGTTTTTTACTTATATGATTCAGTTGTTTGCTCATTATCTACTTGCTAGCAAACTATAGACCATTGACCTGGATCACTTCATTCATAACATGTGCTTTACAATACTATTTGATCAAGATTATGATTGTAGCATGTCACCTCAGAAATTATTTGTTTTTATCGTTTTACCTATTCGTGGACGAGTAGAACTAAGCTTGGGGATGCTTGATACGTCTCAAACGTATCGATAATTTCTGATGTTCCATGTTGATATTATACCAATTGTTACATGTTTTATATACACTTCATAGCATTTTTATGCATTTTCTGGGACTAACCTATTAACAAGATGCCACAGTGCCAGTTGCTGTTTTCTGCTGTTTTTGTATTCCAGAAAACTAGTCTGGAAATATTCTCGGAATTAGACGAAACTTGGACATAACCCCTATTTTTCCAACACGAACACGAGTCCAGAGGAGAGACGGAGGAGAGCCACGTGGCACCCACACCATGGGGCCACGCGGGCCCCCCTGCCGCGCTGACATGGGTATGCCTATCGGGTACCCTACCATGAGGGTACCTGGTGCACGTATCGACTAGGCCCAACTATCAGAGCCTACATGAAGCCCATGAAGGGAGGCCCACGAAGATGGAGTATCCTCCAAGTTTGGCGAAACAATAGTCGGTTTAGAGTTTCCTTACTTGTAAATCGAGTCGGTTACGAACACCCGAGACCCAGCCTATTATTTAAGGACTGGGAGGGCCATCGAACCAGACACGTACTTTCAGAGCCACCAAAACCCTAGCGAGATCGACATCTCGCCGGGACCCTTGTAACCATCATATTCACAAAGCAATAACAGACAGGCAGGACGTAGGGGTGTTACCTCCACACGAGGGCCCTGAACCTGGGTAAAATCTTTGCCCTGCTTGTCAGCCGACGATACTTCCAGCTCTACCACGTTCTCTCCCCCATATTCATAACCTAGGGACCTTAACCATGGGTCTTGATGAGTCTACCCCTCGTCAAGTGGCGCCGTCTGTGGGAAAGAATAGCGCTGGACTCGAAGTTTCGCCGGTCCCAACAGCAAACGGCAAATCGCCGATCACACCAGCAAACGGCAACTCGCCGATCTCATCTGCAAACGGCAACTCGCCGGCCATGTCAGCAAACAGCAACTCGCCGATCCAGGCGACACACGGCGACTCGCCGATCCACTCGAAAAGCGGCAGCCTGCCCGCTTCACCTGCAAAAAGCGCATCTGCTCTTCCAATGAATTTCAATCCGCACTCGCCGGAGCTTCAGGAGGCGTTTTCCGGCCTTGAATCAGGTTTGAGTTTAACTGTTGGAGCATTCAATTTTTTCGTAAACAATCTTGGCACGCAGGACTCGACAGATCCGCAACAACTGGCGCTGGGCGCACTCGAGGCTCCGTCGACTGCGCTCGCCCCGTCGTCGATTCCTGAAGCCTGCTCGCCCGCAACAACCATGTCGACCGGCGAGATCGACAGGTTCATGATGACGGAACTCCAAGGCGAGGAGGCAGAATCAGCATACCGCACAAGCAACGTCGACTTCAACCTACCACTCGACGAGAGTTTCGACTGCGGGATCTCCCTCGATGACTTCTACGAGCCCGCGATTCATAACGACAGCAACGTCGACTCGGAGATCTTCACCAACACCAACCTCGACTCAGAAATCCATAATGGTTTCGCCAACACCGAGATGAGCATAGGCGATGAGCACATCGACAACGAGATTCGCCTCGAAGATCTACTCGATGAACATACTGGCTCTGACATGAGCCTCGACGGCGACGTCGAGTCCATGACTGGAATCGACAGCACATACACCTGTCCACGGGTCACGCCCCATCAGGTCTACGTGGCCTTCTCCGCAGAATCATCCGCAGACGCAGCCGCTCGCAGGCCTGCACAATTCCCATGCACGGTAACCATGCCGGATGGGGTCACAACCTTGACAATCACGGAGGAGATGGCAGCAAAAGCAGATAAAGTCATAAAGGAGTGCACAATGATGCCACCAAATTCCACCCCAGAGGAGATGTTGACCTTCCAGTACTTCAACTGGCAGGAGTCAATTCGACTGCAAAACTACCGAGCGACGCTCGAAGAGCGCAAAAGGCAAGCCAGCCTCTCGAGTGCCCGAAGAAGGGAGCAATCCCTCGGGTCCACAATGCAACCAACCCCACGACCTAGGTCGCGGTTGGCAAGCCTTCCAGAACATGAAAGGGTAGCAATCACCCGTAACCTGTCGTTCATGACAGAGGACGCTAACGGAATCCCAGTGCCCAAAACTGCTGCGGGTGCATTATTCTCCGTAGGTGCTTACCTCAAGGCAATGCAACCTCCGGCGAATGACCCTAACGCAGCCCTGCATCGCCAACAACTCAAATCGCTAGCTCTAGCGGCACAGGCTATACAGCCAGAAGACAAAACTCCAGCAAGGAATCGCGATCGCGACATAGTCGACTCACGACACGCAGCACATCATCGCAGTGGTCGCAGCCACCACTCGGATGAAGGAAGGAGAAGCACGCGCCGGCACAGGTCCAGCAGAAGCAGATCTCGAAGATCCTATAGCAGCGATTCATACTCTGATCGAACCAGAGCCATGCGGAGCATTGTGCTTCACTCGACGCATCCGTGGACGCGGATGCCCAAAGGTTCAAGTTGACAGGCGAACAACCCAAGTACAACGGTCGCCAAGAACCTTCCGGGTGGCTAGAAGATTACAGACTCGCCGTGGCATGCCAGCGTGGCACGAACACCACGGCGATGCAGTACATACGACTCATGCTCGAAGGAACTGCCCGCGACTGGCTCAAGGCACTCCCTCCATCATCATACGACTCGTGGGACGATTTCCGCAGAGACTTCATCAAAAACTTCGAGCCTCTATGTGAGCGCCCGAAGACATTCGAAGAATTAAGGGCATGCACTCAACGATCAGACGAGTCGTTGAGATCATACATACGGCGGTGGACCGAAATACGCAATTCGGTTGGCAAAGTGTCAGAAGACAGGGCCATGGATGCCTTCATACAAGGTCTCGCCAGGAAGGACTTCAAAGAGGCACTGGTCGTGAAAAGCCAACCTCCCTGGCTGACCTCATCAAAGTTGCGACTGAGTGGGCAGATGGAGAGGATTCTGTACGCAGATCCCGTGCTTCCCCACCACGCGACAACTACGAAAGCGGCAGTCGAGGCCGCAGAGATTCATACAGAGAAGATCGCAGGCGCAAACGTTCCAAACGTCCTTACGACGATAACAGACCCGAGTTCATGGCGGCTGGATACACACAACCCGGGAGACCAAGATAGAAGCAATCGACGCTCGGATGATCGACGGGACAGTCGAGATCGCGAGCAGCGGAGCGACAGCTACAAAAGGCAAGAATGGCGCAAACGCAGCGACGCAAAACCCGAGCGGTCATTCGAGGAAAAGATGGACGACTGGTGCAGATTCCACCTCTTCAAGGGGGACGACGGAAAACTACGCTCCAATCACACCCTAAGGAACTGCAGGGAATTCGACCAAATGGCGACTGACTACATGATACGACTCAAAAGGTACGGCCCAGCACCTGCTCAGCCCACGCCTGCACCCGCACCACAGCCGAACGCTGTGCCCGCTCTCATGGCGCCACAGCCGCCACCGCAACCACCACCACAGCCTGCTCCAGGCGCAAACCTCGCAGGTGCCATACAACCCGTACTACGGGCGGAAGATGATCAATATCCACAGCCCCACGGGCAGATGTACATGATACAAAAGGGTCGCCCCTCCAACAGGCAGCAAAAGCTAATCACTCGACAGGTGAACATGGCTGTCATGGCACCTCCTGCCGTGCCGAATTTCTGAAGGGATCGGAAACCATCATAAGCTTCAGTCGAGAGGATCATCCCCCAGCTGTAGTTCGACCAGGGCACGCGGCTCTGGTACTCGACGCGCAAATAGGAGGCTACGCCATGACCAAGGTCTTCATGGATGGAGGCAGCGGCATAAACATCATCTTCGCGGACACGCTCCGCAAAATGAACAGGTCAGTCGAAAACCTCCCAAAATCTTCAAATACCTTCCACGGTATCGTTCCTGGCAAAGCAATTAGCCCAGAAGGCACCATACAACTCGACGTTACGTTCGGGGACAAAAGCCACTTCAGGACAGAGTCGATTGAGTTCGAGGTCGTCGACTGGAAATCACAATACCATGCTATTCTTGGTCGCCCGACGTTTGCTCGATTCATGGCGGTGCCACACTACGCGTACCTCACGCTGAAGATGCCAGGACCAAAGGGAGTCATCACTGTCCGTGGAAACTTTCAAAGGTCCGATGCTTGCGACCGCGAGTTCAGCAAAATCTCCGAGATGTTCGGGGTGGAAGAATCACTCGCCGACCTGGCGATTTCCAACGACCGCACACTCCTTCCGGAGCATAAGAAGTTGGCAGTCGACAGATCCTTCAATGCTACAAATGACACAAGGTCGCATCAGGTGCACCCGACCGATCCGTCCAAGACAGTCAACGTATCTTCGAGCCTGCCTATCGCATAGGAAGGCGCGCTCGTCGAATTCCTCCGTGAGAACTGGGAAATATTTGCGTGGTGTCCAGCCGACATGCCAGGTATTCCCAGGGAATTCGCCGAGCACTCTCTCCAATTGTTTCCAGATGCAAAGCCAGTCAAGCAAACGATGCGTCGAATCTCCGGCCCAAAGCGAACCGCAGTCGAATCTGAAGTCGACCGGTTACTCGCAGCAGGATTCATTAGGGAAATCAAGAAATCACAATGGGTGGCCAACCCCGTACTCGTAGAGAAGAAGCATACAGACATCCTTCGGATGTGCGTGGACTTCACAGCGCTGAACAAGTGCTGTCCAAAGGATCACTTCCCGCTACCCCGAATCGACCAGATCGTCGACTCCACCGCCGGATGCGCACGACTCTCCTTTCTGGATGCTTACTCAGGTTATCACCAGATAAGGATGAAGCAAGAAGACGAAGAAAAAACGGCGTTCATAACCCCACTCGGGGTCTACTGCTACACAACTATGCCCTTTGGGCTCAAAAACGCGGGTGCAACATACCAGCGCATGATGCAGGACTGCCTCAAAAAGCAAATCGGACGCAACGTCCAGGTCTACGTGGATGACATTGTCATTACCACAAGGGAAGAACACACACTACTCGACGATTTGAGGGAGACGTTCGCAAACCTCAAACGCTTCCATATCAAGCTCAATCCTAAGAAGTGCACGTTCGGCGTTCCAGCCGGGCAGCTCCTAGGGTACCTAGTCTCTGCCCGTGGAATCGAAGCAGACCCGGAGAAAATACAGGCCATCCTCACAATGCAAAGGCCTTCAAAGCTTCACGATGTGCAGAAACTAGCAGGACGAGTAGCAGCGCTCAGTCGATTCATCAGCAAACTGGGTGAAAAGGCTCTACCATTCTATCGACTGATGAAGAAGGCGGACAAGTTCGAGTGGACGCCAGAAGCTGAAGCAGCCTTCACAGATCTCAAGCGGATCCTCACAAGCCCTCCGATCCTCGTCGCACCTAAGGAACGGGAACCACTCTACCTGTATGTCTCGGCTACAAACAGGGTGGTGAGCACCGTACTGGTAGTCGAACGCATGGAGGAGGGGCACATCCAAAGCATACAACGTCCAGTCTACTACCTGAGCGAGGTTCTCTCCATATCAAAACAGCGGTACCCGCACTATCAAAAGCTGGCATACGCTGTATTCATGTCCTCAAGGAAGTTGACACACTACTTCACCGAGCACCCGATCACCGTGGTAAGTAACTCAGCAATCGGTGATATCCTCACAAACCCCAATGCAACGGGTCGAGTCGCAAAATGGCTCATCGAGCTGGCTCCAAGAGACATCAAGTACGAGCACCCGAAGGCTATCAAAGCACAAGTCCTACCCGACTTCACAACCGAGTGGATAGAGGCCCAATTACCTGGAGCACCAGACGTGTCCAATTCCTGGACCATGTACTTCGATGGGTCCAAGAAACACGAAGGCGCAGGCGCAGGCGTCATCCTCATATCACCAAAAGGGGACAAGCTACGTTATGTTTTGCAGATGGGATTCAAACTACCCTCCAATAACGAGGCTGAATACGAGGCTCTGATCCATGGCATGCGGATGGCAAAAGCACTTGGGTGCACTCGATTGATGATCTACGGCGACTCCAATCTCGTGGTGCAGCAAACAATGAAGGCCTGCGACGCAATCGCGGACAACATGATCGCTTATCGCGACCTGTACAACACACTGGAGGGCAGCTTCGATGGCTGTGAGTTGAGGCACATAGGAAGGGAAAGTAACGAAGAAGCAGACATGCTAGCCAATCTTGGCTCAACTGGCGCACAAATTCCACCTGGTGTCTTCCTCGAGCGCATCGAACACAGATCTATCAAGGAGAAACGAGAGCCTCCTCCGTCGACTACGCCAGCCAAAAGCAAAGCGCCTAGCACAGAGGACCCCCCAGTCGAGGTACTCTCATTGAGCCAACTTGGACTCAACCTTTTCTGGCTTACATACTCCGTGGCGAGCTACCAGATGACATAACCGAGTCCCGGCGCGTGACTCGAAGATCAAAAGCATACACCGTCATTAACGGCGAGTTATACAAGCGCAGCATATCAGGTATGTTCCAAAGATGCATCGCATTCGAAGATGGCCAAGCCATACTTCGAGACATTCATGCAGGTACCTGTGGGCATCACGCCAGCAGTCGATCACTCGTAGCCAAAGCCTTTCGAGCAGGGTTTTACTGGCCTACAGCACTCAAGACGCGGAGGACATAGTCAAAAGGTGCGTCGGCTGCCAGAAATTCGCAACAAAGCCGCACGCACCCGCATCGGCGTTGAAGACCATACCGCTGGCCTGGCCTTTCGCCCAATGGGGGCTCGATATGGTTGGGCCACTCAAAAAGTCATCGCATGGCGGGCATACTCACCTACTGGTGGCAGTCGACAAGTTCACAAAGTGGATCGAGGCGGTCCCCATCACAAATTCGACTGCTACTACGGCAGTCAACTTCATAAAGAGCATCATATACCGATTCGGTGTCCCAAACAGTATCATCACTGATAATGGCACAAACTTCACGGCTGAGGATTCAAAACTTTTTGCAAAGAGCAAGACATTACGCTCAACTACGCATCCGTGGCACATCCACAATCCAATGGCCAAGTCGAAAAGGCCAACGGACTTGTGACGAGTGGGATCAAGAAGCGCCTCCTGGTGCCACTCAAAAGAGCTGCGGGTGCTTGGGTCGAAGAACTACCATCTGTGCTATGGAGCCTACGCACAACTCCCAACACTTCTACGCAGTTCACCCCATTCTTCATGGTCTACGGTGCAGAGGCAATTCTGCCATCAGATGTAAGGTTCAATGCGCCACGAGTTGAAGCATACAATGAAGAAGACGCGGAAGAAGCACTCGAAGACGCAGTCGACTTGCTCGATGAGGCGCGCGACACGGCCTTGGCCCGCACAGCTGTTTACCAGCAGGACCTTCGCAACTACCACAGCCGTCGACTGCGCACCAGGTCCTTCGTCGTTGGCGACCTGGTTCTTCGACTGAAGCAAAAGAAGGTGCACAAGCTCGCTTCCCCATGGGAGGGTCCCTTCATCATCACGGAGGTCCTTGGTGGAGGCGCATATCGACTGAAGCACGCGAAGACAGGCGAACTTTCTCATAATCCCTGGAACGTTGCGCACCTGCGCCGTTTCTACGCATAAAGTGCTCACAGTCATACAATGTAATAGGCTATATGTCGGATGGCTGCAGGTTTCAGACGCGCTCTTTTCCTTACCAGGGTACCTAAGGGGACTGGAAGGTTTTTAATGAGGCGGCCTGCAGCCTAACATTCAAAAGAGGAATAAAATCAATGTTCCTTCGACTTCTTTGTGGTTACTACCCGCATAATTCATACCTTAACCGCACCCGAAACCCTCGGGGGCTGTGTTATCGATCAAATGAGCTCTCGCTCTTGCAGAAACACAATGCCTTAGCCGCACCCGAATGCTCGGGGGCTGCGTAACAAGGATCCAACGAAGACAACAAAAACTATGCAGTCGCACTCGAATACTCGGGGGCTGCACAATTGTTGCTTCACAATCAACACATACCTCATAAACCCCACTCAAATGGCTCGGGGGCTGGGCAAAAAATCAAGATGTACAATCAAATATTCATATACAAAGAGTCGACATTGCACTCGCAATCTACTCTACTCCTCGGGCTCGTCCTTTATGGGCAGCTCCGGGCCACAAAGCTGGGCGTGAGTGCGCTCAATCAGCGTCTCCGCAGCACTAATGGTGTCGTCTAGATCTCCCTGGTCCAGGGTCACTCCGGTTGCGGGTGGCCGCAACACCAAAGTTGGTCTTCGACTACGCATATACGCCATTGCAGCGTTGGCTCCAATCACAAGTCTCTGAGACAGCAACTCTCGAATGGGATTTGTTTGACGGAAGATGTTCAACAAAGCACGGATCCCTTGTGGTTGTGGCCCCGCAGGAAAAAGAGTCTCGTTCAGGCGAATAAACGCTGCCCGGCATAACTCCAGCAGTTCTGCACTTCGCCAGACGCGATCCTTCAGGGTGGCGAGTATGCGGGCATGGTACCTATGAAGCCAAAAGTGTTGACGCCCAGTCGTAGGGTCGTCAACCACGCTATCCAGACGCTCTTCCACGCGAATCTTTTCAGCCTGGAAGTTGTCGACAAAGCCTACAAACACGGGCGCACCAGTCAGATCAAAAGGACAAAAGCTACGCAAAAAGCTTGTAAACAGAGCAAGACTCGAACTTACACTCGAGTTGCCTGTTCACAAGATCCATCTCCCCAAGCACATAATCCTCGCGTTGGGTGGACAGCGCGGGTCTCGCCCTCAATCGATTCAGCTCAGCCTGGGCGTCCTTCAGATCTTGCTCCATTCTCACAAATTTGGCCTTCATAAACTCCATCACCTTGGCATCATTTACCACCTGACCCTGGGATCGGGTGGTGATTGGAGCCTGCGAGGAACTAGTCGCAGTAGCAGGTTCTCGTGACTGTTCAAAGAGCATAATCACAAACACAAAGTTTGTGTCAGAAGCAAAAACTCAGGTCATAAGCATACAACTCCTCGAGTGAAAGACATTAGCAAAAGACTATTTGCATAAACAAGGTAGCACAAACAAAGCGCAGACTCGCGCAGTTCAGAAGGTATCATTACAAGGCATAAAAAACAAAAGGGTACAGCTACCCTAAACCTAAGAATTCGATTTCCTAAGCAGACGAGTGGCAGTCTCGACTGCCCGGCGCTCCATGGTGGTCATAAAAACCTCGGCCAGTCGCGCGGCGGCTCCGCTCACCCCCTTCAGAGAAATGGGCTTCCCATCTGGCTTCCGAGGGAACGCAGACAGTGCTGCCTCGTAGTCGCAATCTATCCCATGTCCCATAAGAAGCTTGATGGTGGACTCGGATCCGCGTACCGTGTTGGCGCGAGCGAAATCCGCCATGGTGGACGTCCCGGGGCCAAACACGTCGGCGAAGCCGTCCGCAGTCGATGGCACCACGCCAGTTGGGAACACCACCCCGTACACGGCGCCAAGTGTGCTCGTCGATTTGGCGAGGGCGTCTTTCGCCTGGTTGCATATGGCGCTTAAGCCGCCCACAGCCTGTTCCAGCGAAAGATCGTCACTCGCCACGTCCGCAGAGGCCGGTGCGCCAACAGCTTCTGCACAATTCAAAAAAGGCAAAAGTCATTTCATGACACTCGACAGTTATATCGTCATATCAAAAGAAGAAAAGATTACTCACCTCCCATGGCCTGCGCGAGTGCCGCGAGCTGGTCAGCATATCCTCGCTCGCGTGCAGCGGCTGAGTTGGTGGCGGCAGCCAGCTCTTTCTTCGACTCTTCGCGCTGCGCGGCGAGTGCTTCCTCCAGCTCCTTCTTCTCGCCTGGTCCAGCAAAATCACGTACATTCAATACTCGGCAAAATCAGGCATTGCAAAAAGAAATTCAGCAAACAACAGCAAAAGGGAGAACTCACGACTGAGCCGCTCTAGCTCGGCGCGCATGGTATCCCTCTCCTGCTCCACCTGGACATAAGCCTTGGCGGAATCTGCCAAGTTATGGTAGAAGGGCTGCAAGCACACGAATTCAGCAAAATTTCTAACTCTCACAGTCCCAAGTTAAACGGGTCAGGCAAAAAGGTACTTACGTGGTTCATCCACGGTTCAGAAGTCGCGACTGATGTCCCGACCTCTGGGGCTGTCACCTTGGCCGTTTCAGTGACAGCATCAGTGGCCATTGGCTGGACAGTCTCGTTTCCAGTCGGTGCAGAATTCGAGTGCTCCAGGGTTGGAACATTCTCGACTGGAGGAGTCCCAGGCTGATTGTTTTCAGCGCTGTGAGCAACACAACAAAGCAAAAAGACGGTCAGCACAAATATGTGACAGCACAAAATTCTCATATCATACTCAAAAAACACATACCTGTGCTCCTCATCTTCCTCATCTTCGGAGTCGCCAAAAATTGGTCCCCCAAAGGCTGGGGTACCACTCGACTGAAGAGGAATAGTTGAGCTTGTTGAGCACGCACGCAAAGGAGCGGCTTGGAAAACAGGTGGTGAGCCTGATTCCTCGTCATCCTCCAAGCCCTGCCCCCTCGCGGGTGAACTCACAGCAGAAGGCGCCTTCTTGGCCAGTCGACGTCGCTTCGGTGGTGCGGTGTCGACTTCTTGGTCAGCGGTGGCCTTTTCCTCAGATTGGACCTCTTCCGCTGCGTCCTCCTCGACCTCCTCCGCATGCGACGTGGTGGCAGAAGGGAGGGGCGACTGATCCCTTTTCGGGTCCACCACCTGCACCTGAGTTTCTTCAGTCTCACCATTTTCTGGCAGAGGGGGCAGAGAGGTGGCAGTCGAGTGGTCCTGCATCGCATACATCGCAAATTGCAAAGTCAGAAGCAAAATCGAACAAACACATAGCATACGAGTGGCAAACTCTTAAAATGCAGACATACCTCAGGCAAAGGGTTTTCCGCCCCATACGGCTCAATGGGACAGTCGACGTCGCATTTGTCGCCTGTCGTCAAGTTGGTGATGTGCCGCACGTGATTCACAAGCTCGTTCCTTGACAGCTCCTCTGGGCTCATCCGAGTGGAGTCACCCGCGCCCTCATACTCCCACATGGGGTGCGCTCGGGCACGGAGTGGCCACACCCGCCTCTTCACAAAGGTGGCGATCAAGTGAAGGCCCGTAACCTTGTCCAGCATTCCGTCGATTCGAGTCAGCAAAGGGCGTGCTTCCTCCATTTCTTCGGCTGAGAGCTGGTGATCCCACGCCTTGGTCCTGACGTAAGCCGCAGTCGAGAAGGTGGCGACTCCGTCTTGCTCGACACTCGCATAAAACCACCCTTTCCTCCAGCCTTGGGCGGAGTCGACGGTCTTCAGGCGGAAATAGCGCGTGTCGCTGCGCACCTGGATGCCGCAGCCGCCCACGGGGTAGGTGCGACCACCTCCTCTGTTGGGTCGCACCATGAATATTGTCTTCCACAGCGCCCAGCTGGGCGCGACGCCGAGGAAGCACTCGCACAGCGTGATGAAACACGCAATATGCATAACACCGTTCGGGGTGAGATCATGGATCTGCACCCCGTAGGCAAAAAGAAGACCACGCACAAAGTCGTGGAGGGGAAGCGAGAAGCCCCTGGACACAAACTCCGCAAAGCAAACGCGCTCGTTGGCGCGTGGTTCGGGGCATACCTCCTTGGGCGACGGAGCGCGGACGGCGAGCTGCTCCGCGGGTGGCAGATATCCCTGCTCGCGGAGCTTGAGCAAATGGGCGTCCTTGATGGTGGACCTCGCCCAATCCCCGCTGTTCTTCTTCAGGGCAGCGGTGGACGCAGATGTACCCGCCACGGTCTTTTTGCCCTTGGCCGCATCGGTCGCGGCAGCAGCAGCAGCACCACGCTTGGAGCCCCCACCTTTCGCCATTGCAGCAGTGGAGGGTGTGGGAGGCAAAAAGCTTGGGCGCAGAAACAATGGGGGCAAAGTGCGGGGAAGAAGATGAGACGAGGGGCGGCGCAGGGAGCAAATGGCAAGTAAAAAACTCTGCCAGCGCCGTCCCCCCTATTTACCACAGATCGCAAAATGATCGTAACCGTCAAAACAGATGCATACGCTCTGCGCGAAATCTAGCCATACACGTGGTGGCCATGGAGGGCAACCGTCGCCGGCCACTCCGCCCACTACGCACGGGAATCCAGGACCATAATCACGCCCGTGAAAATCGCGCCAGAACGGTCAAATCAAGTCCACGCGGCGTCATCCCTGGTCAGCTCTGCAGAAACGGGCCCACAAAACAGGGTCACGTCTTATCAAAGCCTCTCCAAGCACGCCACCGCTTGTCAGAGATAGCAGTCGCAAAATGCGTCATTGCTGACGTTGTTCCCTCTTTCACAACTGGCATAAAAATCACTCGATGATATCTTCGGGTGGTCTCTCACAAGAATTTCGATTGGTTCTCAAGCAAAGGTCATAAACGCCAGTCGAAAGATTCTCGACTGAAGCATCATACTCCCATCGGGAGCGTATCAAAAAATTTCTTTGACTAAAATGTGCAGGATAAAAGATTTTGAGATTATCCTCCATTGCAAGCAATAAAGCACAATCTCGGGGGCTACTCCCATCGGGAGCGCTGTCGCGCACCCGATAGAATAATGGCAAAAGTGTAAGTCGGCATATTATTCGACTCAGTTCATAAGCAAAATCGTACTCGAAATATTCCCGAGTTGATCCGACGATCCTTGGATGCTGCATGCATAATGCAAAGGTAAGACCCACCGATCAGTCGAGCTGGGCTAAGGACCGCTCCAGCAGCGTTATCCTTAAATTTTCCGTGTCAGCAGACATGATGAATTATCCCCGACGGACGCGTTGGGTTGATTCAAAATTATACTGCAGATCGATTCAGTAAGACCTCAACGGCCGTTTCGAGTCTGTCCAGTTTGTTCCAGATTCGAGTCCGGGGACTCGAGTTTGATTGAAAGCTAGTATGGTTTTGCCACAAATGGTAGTTAACTGGCCCCGATCCGTCGTGAGTGCCGGGCCTGCTAAGCTAATATCCCTTGACTATCATAAGCAAAAACTCATAGTCGATGAAACACTCGACATAACCAACATGTGCTATTTCATAAGAATTCTAAATACAGATGCAAAAAATGTAACGTGCATGATGTATGAGTCCATGCCCGACTCTTCGAGACAAGTACTCGGGGGCTACTGACATGGGTATGCCTATCGGGTACCCTACCATGAGGGTACCTGGTGCACGTATCGACTAGGCCCAACTATCAGAGCCTACATGAAGCCCATGAAGGGAGGCCCACGAAGATGGAGTATCCTCCAAGTTTGGCGAAACAATAGTCGGTTTAGAGTTTCCTTACTTGTAAATCGAGTCGGTTACGAACACCCGAGACCCAGCCTACTATTTAAGGACTGGGAGGGCCATCGAACCAGGACACGTACTTTCAGAGCCACCAAAACCCTAGCGAGATCGACATCTCGTCGGGACCCTTGTAACCATCATATTCACAAAGCAATAACAGACAGGCAGGACGTAGGGGTGTTACCTCCACACGAGGGCCCTGAACCTGGGTAAAATCTTTGCCCTGCTTGTCAGCCGACGATACTTCCAGCTCTACCACGTTCTCTCCCCCATATTCATAACCTAGGGACCTTAACCATGGGTCTTGATGAGTCTACCCCTCGTCACGCGCCGTGGGGTGGTGTGGGGCCCTCGTGGCTCTGCAGCCGCCGCCCTTTCGCCTATTTATTCCTCCAGACGCGAAAACCCTAAATACCCGAGTCATTATCCACGAAAAGTTCCAGAGACGCCGCCGCCGTCAACCCTAGCTCGGGAGGGTTCAGAACCTCTTCCCGGCACCCTGCCGGAGAGGGGAATCATCACCGGAGGGCTCTACATCACCATGCCTGCCTCCGGAGTGATGCGTGAGTAGTTCATCCTTGGACTACGGTCCATGGCAGTAGCTAGATGGTTGTCTCTCCACTTTATGCTATCATGTTTAGATCTTGTGAGCTGCCTATCATGATCAAGATCATCTTATTGTAATGCTACATGTTGTGTTTGATGGGATCCGATGAATATTGAATACTATGTCAAGTTGATTATCAATCTATCTTATATGTTATTTATGATCTTGCATGTTTTCCGTTACTAGTAGATGATTTGGCCAAGTAGATGCTTGTAACTCTAAGAGTGAGTATTTATGCTAGATAGTGGGTTCATGCCTCCGGTAATCTGGGAGAGTGACAGCAACTACTAAGATTGTGGATGTGCTGTTGCCACTAGGGATAAAATAACCGATGCTTAGCTTAAGGGTGCGCCGTTAGGTCTAATACATTTGTTTACATTACGCACATTACTTAATGCAATTATCCGTTGCTTGCAACTTAATACCAACGGGGAACTCGGTATGACAACCTGGCGGTGGATTATTAGTCATAAACGCTGTTGGATAACGGTCTATGTATTTTGTCGTAATGCCCACATGAATATCATAGTAATCATGTCATATATATGCATTGTCATGCACTCAATATTTTGTCAATTGCCCAGCTGTAATTTGTTCACCCAGCATGTTAGTTATCTTTTATGGAGAGACACCACTAGTGAACTGTGGACCCCGGTCCATTCTTTTACACTGATAATACAACCAACTGCAAACATTGTTCCTTTTCATTCTCTGCAATTTACTACTGTTTTCCACACCATACGTTTAATCCTTTGTTTTCAGCCAGCCGGTGAGATTGACAAGCTCACTGTTTCGTTGGGGCAAAGTAGTTTGATTGTATTGTGTGCAGATTCCACGTTGGTGATCGAGAAACGGCTCAACCAACAACCTTCAGAAGTGATTTCTTGCTCCTACTGGTCGATTAAACCTTGGTTTCATACTGAGGGAAAACTGCTGCTACACTGTATCGTATCTTCCTCTTGGGGTCTCCCAACGAACGTGTGATCCACGCAATCACATCTCCCACTTCCCTTCGCTGACAATTGGAGGCCTGTTGCAGGAGGTGGAGGCAAAGGACTACTGATTCAGTCTGATCGGAGATATCTTGGCCGAGTTGGTGTATGATGGAGAGGAGTTTTGGTGCTGACCTTGGTGGGTTATCTACGGAGGACACCACAATCTGTAGTGGATTATTAAGGAGTAACGAGGACATCAGCTATTGGAAGATCCATCATCAAGACGGTGCTCAGTGTCGACAAACTTGTGTCTTGCTATTTGTTGAAGGCAACGGATTAGTCTTTGACGACATAATTCACAAAAATGCTTGTATGCAAATTACATGCCACAAATAATGTATAGTCAACTAAGCTGATTCTATATATATATATATATATATATATATATATAGGGCAGGACTAAAATGAAACCTACCTTAAGAGTTTCCCTTTAAGCTTAAACAGAAACTATTCTAATTTGGGAAAACTAGAGCTAACCCACCCGCACCCAACACCGACCGATAAAAACAAACGACCACCTCCTCCCACCTTCTTCCCCAACTCCCGCCACATCTTCTTCCCCGCCGGCGGGTGCCACCGCGCGCCTCCACTGGCTCGCTTAACTCCGGCGTCGGCTCGGCCACTCCCGCTCGCCCGCTCGCCGGCCTGCCCGCTAGCTTCTCTGGCGCCGCCCGCCCTCCATTGGGCTCGCTCGCTCAACTCCGGCGCCGCCCCGGCCACCCCCGCCCACCGGACCGCTCCTCCGCGATTCTCTGGCCGCCAGCCTCGCCCTCCCTCTCCATCCTCGTCGAATCCGGCAGCCACCTCTTGGCCTCCTCCTTGCGCGCGCCGCCTCCACCGGGCCAACTACGCGCGCGCCGCTGCCACTCGGCCTTATCCTCGCGCCGTCACCCGGCGTCCACCTCCGATGGCTGCACCTCCGCCGCCTTGCGCGCCCATCCCCAGCTCGACATCCATTTCCAACTGCCGGCGGCACCCCCCTTTTCTCCACCGGCGGCCGCGCGCCCCTCCACTCCGCCACTGGCGGCCGCGGCTCCCCTCCCCTCGCGCACCGGCGACCGTGGATCCCTCCACCACCACCCAGCGCGAGCGCCGCCCCCGTCCTCCTTGCTCGTCCGACCAAGGACCGCTGCTGGCGCCTTGCTCTGCGCACGGTCGCTCTGCTCCTCCGTGGCGCGGCAGCCCTGCTTATCCCCGGCGCACCGGCCCTGCTCCTCCGGCGACGCAGTGAGGCGGCCCGCTCCATGCAACTTCGTCCCTGCCGGCGTTCCCTGCAGCTCGAGGCCCACGACAGCTCTCGATTCCCTAAATCGAGGTCCCCAACGACAGCTCCACGCCCGCGTCTAAACCTCCTTCGAGCGAGCTTCTGAATCGCTAAAATGATTTTAGTAAAATCTTATTTGTCAGCACATCTGAACCCGGCGCCTCTCCACTGTGCAGTGCGCCCACCGTGATGGACAGAGACGACGCAAACCTGCTCGCCCTGCTTGGCAGGGTTCTGAACCTGAAGTGTCGTGCTCCTGTGGTGTGAACTGCATCGATCCACGCTGCTGCACTGCTTTTTTTGGCATAGGAATTGCTCATGGTGTTTTTCGGAATTCGGAAACAAAGTTCACTTTGCACAGAAAATTTCGATACAAAAGTTCATTTTGTCTAAAAACAAAGTTTACATTGCTACAGGTATAAACATGGATGAACAAGCTCGGTACAAAAAAGTTCACTTTGCACAGAAACAAAAGTTAAGTTGAAAAAAAAGTTCACTTCATTCATTAAAAAAGTTCAGGAAAAAAGTTCACTTCGTTCAGAAAAAAGGTTCACTTGGCTGAGAAAAAAAGTTCATACGCAGTTCAGAAAAGAAGTTCACATCGTTCAGAAAAAAGTTCAGGAAAAAAGTTCAGTTCATGTTTCGTCTGAAGGTTCACATGTCATGCGCGAGAAAGTTCACTCAGCATTGTCGAGAAAGTTCAGAAAGTTTTCACTTCGTTCACAAAAAAAGTTCACTTCTGTCATAAAAAAAAGGTTCACTTGGTTCAGAAAAAAGGTTCACGTGCAGTTGCGAAAAAAAGTTCACCTCGTTCC
This sequence comes from Poa pratensis, assembly GCA_947311845.1. Lineage (NCBI taxonomy): Eukaryota > Viridiplantae > Streptophyta > Magnoliopsida > Poales > Poaceae > Poa > Poa pratensis. Next base: position 5,283,928 of record CAMZMU010000081.1, on the reverse strand, counting down.
GAAAATTGTTCAGGAAAAAAGTTCACTTCATGTTTCGTCTGAAGGTTCACATCTCATGCGTGAGAAGGTTCACATATCATTGCCGAGATAGTTCAGAAAGTTTGCACTTCGTTCAGAAGTAAAGTTCACTTCGGTAATAAAAAAGGTTCACTTGGTTCAGAAAAAAGGTTCACGTGCAGTTGCGAAAAGAAAGTTCACCTCGTTCCGAAATTGTTCAGGAAAAAAGTTCACTTCATGTTCCGTCTGAAAGTTCACATGTCATGCGCGAGAAGGTTCACATATCATTGCCGAGACAGTTCAGAAAGTTTCCCTTTAGCTTAAACTGAAACCAGTTTCATTTTAGCTGAAATATATATATATATATTCCAGCTATTCAAGAACCAGTTTCTGAATAACTATTCAGAGCACCTTTTCTGAACTTCCGTTTCTATACTATGTTAACTTCCGGACGGAACTCCCAGATTTTCTGTTTTGCGGACAATATTTTCAACGCCATTTTCTAACCGATTATCGGACGGAACATACCGTTGGAAAGGTAGGGAAATTGCGCACCTTTTTCGTCTTGACGGGTTTTCCAAATTGGTTACGGTTTTAAAACAATTTTTGAAATACTAAACACAGTTTTCACGAATTTCTCTGTTTTGGTACTGTTTCTTGACCGCCATTTTTAAACCGCTTGTCGGATGGATGCAAACGATATGCCGTTGGAAAGCTATGGAAAATGCGCATCTGTTTCATCTTGACGGGTTTTCCAAAATCTTCACGGTTTTAAAACAATTTTAGAAATACTACACTCAGTTTTCGCGTATTTCTCCGTTTTCGTACTGAATTTTGGATCCCATTTTCAAACCGCTAGTCGGATCGATGCAAATGATACGCCGTTGGAAAGCTATGGAAAATTCGCATCTTTTCTATCTCTTGCAAAGTTTCCAAATTCCTTACGGTTTAAGAGCAGATTCCAAAATAAACAATAAACTTTTAGATCCAGCGGACAATATTTTGCCAATTACTTTCAAACGGTTTATCGAAACTTAACAAATGATATGACGTTGGAAAGATATTGACAAGACGCAACTTTTTTGAAAAGAAATGTTTTCGAAATTCAATACGGATTTTGATTAATTTTGAAAATACAATAATTGGGAAAAACGTGACATGGGAATAATTCAAAATTGACACGTTTGTGTTGCTCGGATGAGTTGTGTAGGCATGGGAGAGTTAAATTAGACTTATATACTTACCAATTGCATGTGGGGGCGGTCGATTTTGGCCAACCGGACCTCGTAGTGATGGTTTCAATGTGTATGATTTCCGCCAAGGAAAACTGAGTATCCAAACTTCCTCCTATTTAGGCGGTGAACTTCTGGCTATGAGGCGTTGAACTTCTGGGTATGTGTTAGTGAACCTCCGATCGCGATTTTTTTGCTCCGTGTGGTGCACAATTTCTGTCGTTGTTTTTAGACTGTTACTCCAAACGATTCATATGATATACCGTTGAAAAGGTTTTAAAATTCAGCATCTTTTTCGTGTTGACCATTTTTCGAAATTCTTCATGGTTTGAGAGTAGTTTTCAATATACCAAACTGCAGTTTTTTAAATTCAGTTTTTTAACATGTTTGTTATTCCGAGTGAACTTCGATATCATATACATTGAACTTCGAATTTTTTTGAGAGTGAACCTCAGAGTGCTTTTTTTCTAGATTCTTTTTACTCGTGAATAAATTAAACTTTTCTTTAATAAAAAAGTGAACCTCCGACACGAATGAAATGAACTCCCCGATGTGTAACCGTGAACCTCCTTCTCAAAAAATATGAACAGTTTTACTCACGAATGAATTTTTGTTTTATTATTAGGAAAAATATGAACCTCAGGGTATGGGTATGGATGAATTGAACTCCCTTTTTAATCTCCCGCGATTAAAAAAGTGAACTTCGTTTTGAAAACAAATATTTTAGAAATGAACCCCCAATAAAAGGTAAACTTCCCTCCCGGTTGAGATGAACTTCTGATACGTAAAAGTGAACTCCGGACATTGTCAAAGTGAATTTCCCAGAAGTAATAAAATCAAAATATGAACTTGTGTAGTAGCTAATGTGTGTGCACAACATTTACTAGATGTCATGACAAAACTCTCAACCTGATACCGAATTGCAAGATAAGAGGATGCAAACCATTTCTCCACCTTTGACCAAGATTAAAAACAGCAGCATGTGCGTGCTTACCAAATTGCAGTACGTGTGTACTTCTAGACTTACAATACAGAAGTAGTAAACCAATTTGTTTCTGCATCACGTATGAAGCAGTACAGCAACAATCAAGCAAAGAATTCCGGCAAAAAAAATCCTATTCATGGCACCATCGGTACCAGCAATACATGTACTGTATAACAACGATGGAAGCACTCCAAGTCTCCAACACACAAAGCTAGTAGATTTGTCGATCAGTACGCACGGCAAGCTGAACACCAAAACATGGGAGAGATGCGCTTGACGCTCGCTTAAGCAAATACTCGAACAGGTCGCAGTCACCAGTTAGCCAGACCAGGGAACGCAGCTGCGTCCTCCACATAGCAAGCGCACGGGAGACAAACAGAGAACAACAACGCCTCCGCTCTTTCCGTGTTCCTTCGTTAGTGCTGATATCGGGAGGGCCACCGTCGCGCGGAGGTGCGAGGTAGGACAGGGGGTGGACAGTGAACTCCCTTTGCATCCTGCGATGGACTTCCCCGGCGGGCGGACAGTCATCGAGCGAGATGGAGCTCGCCGGATGAGAGCAGGGCTGCTCCTGTGCCTACACGCCCACGAGCGAGGTGGGTCGATCCGGTGATGCGAGGCGTGGAGCACTGGCCACCGGTGCAGCAAGCGTACGCGACCTTCATTGCTTGGCGAACTTCCATGGCAGAGCTTGGCGGACTCCGGCAACGGCGACCGGTGGACTTCCGTGGCCGCGCTCGAGGACTTCCCGATATGAGACTCGGCCAACTGGAGCATGGAGGAAGGCCGGCGTCCTCGTCGGCGGGATGGACGCGGCGAACCAGCGAGGGGGAGGGTGTGGGCTTCGAGCTGCCGCGGGGACCTCAATCTGCGAGGAATGGAGAGCCGCAGCGGGTCTAGAGCTGCGGGGAACGCCGGCAGAGACGGAGTTGCGGGGAACGGGCATCCACACTACCGTACGAAGAACCAGAAAAAAAAGAACACGAATTGGGGGAAAAAGAAAACGAGCTTCTGCGCTGCGGCAAGATGAAGCGGAGGACGAGTGTGGCCTGAGCCTGCTCGTCGTGGACCCCTTGAGGCTCGGCGTGGATTTCTGGAGCGGCACCCAGTCGATTTTTGGAGCAGCTGGAGGCCTCAATCGAGGCACCCATGGCCGGATGGAGCTGGGACCTGCGCGTGCGAGAGTCGACGCTCGCTTTCGTGTGAGTCCAGAGCGGGAGGGATTCAATTTGGTGCGCCGCCGTGCGCACTCGAGGCAGGTCGTCGGCGGATCTAGACCATGAGCGGGTAGCCGGTACCTGATGCGATGACCTCGTCGCGTCCATCTCCCCAGATGCGGCGGGAACAACGCGGGCAGGACGGGGCCCAGGAGTGAGACGGCGTCCCGGCGGCGGCGGACCGGGGAGTAGGAGAAGCACGGCCTACCGGCGGTGGCCGCGGGACGAACATGAGAAGCGGGGCCTCCCGGCCGGCGGCGCGCGTGGATGGGGTGGGCCACGCTAGGAGCTGGGGCGGCTAGCAGGTGAGGCGCCCTGTGGAGGAGCGCGGGCACCGCGCCGGGACGGGGCAACGACGCGGAGGGGGTAGGACTGTAGGAAACGGGCGGTTCGATCGGGCCGGGTTGGTACCGGGGAAGAAGGTGTTTAGTATGGGGTCGGTGTTCCGGATAAGAAGGTGCTTATGATGGGAAAGGTGCTCTGAATAGTTATTTAGAGCACTTTTAAGGGTGGTTTCTGAATAGTCCCTATATCTCTATACTTACTATTAAAAGAGCAAACTTGTGTTGATACATTGAATCTGAACCCTTCAATATTTGGCCAACGGTTCAGATCGCTCCAATGTTTGACAACTCAACACAAATCCACTTTTGCCCGTTTTACCTCCCACCAAATCACATAATACTGCTAATGCCATCGTACTCAACACACCTTTTCGGTTTCGTGATAATTACATCAATTGCCACCACTAATAAAAATAAACGGTTCGTTTAGCAAGCCAAGTGCCGCCGCCAGGGTGCAGCGTGCGCGTGCTGCGGCCGTATGGGCACCCTTCCACTGGCCGTGCGCGCCGCGGTGGCTGGCGCGCCGCAACACCTGCCCGAGCTGCCCGCGGAGGACACTCGCCGAGACCCGGCGACTATGGCGCGCAGTCAAGAGGATGGCGGGAGACAGCAGCGGCTGTGCTACGCGTACGATCGTCTAGGTACATCCGAGGCGGCCAGTGGCGTAGTCATCAGAGAATACGACGCCGTGCCGCCGGTGCCACAACCACCCACCGTGAAGCCTGCATGTAAAACGACGTGCTGCAGGCAAGCCAGCTAGAAGACGAGCGAGCTAACGGGTGGCCAGAGAGAGTGTTCCCTATAGGCAGGCTCCTCGGAGTCAAATTCCCGGCCGGCCGCCGAGCCCTTACTGTTTTTTTTTATTATACGCGGCCAGAGAGAGCGTTCCCTATACGCAGGCTCCTGGATTTGATAGGCACAAGATTGATCCAAGCATAGAGAGCTACACAACTCAATCGCAGCGGCCGGTCAGGTAACCAAAGGCGTTAGTACAATTTGATTAGTACTTAGTTTTCTCAGAGGACTGATGCATGCCAGATATTACACATATTCGTTGGAGTTGGAATTATTTTATGCAGGAAGATATGCATTATCTTCTACGGGCTAGGCCACGGACACATCTGATGTCCTGTATGATGTGTCTGACTAATTACAAGATATGGATTACACAATCAAACCGAAATCTAGATGGATGGACAAAGGTATACGCTACATCCCAGTAAATGCCGAGCAAAAGGTAGGGCGTAAATTTGACAACTAATGTGCTTCAAAGTATGCATTGAATAACTGAAACTCAAATGTTTGAATGTGTCTGCAAAAATATTTTTAGAACTTTCATTTACTTTGTGTTTACATGATATTGTAAAGACAAACTAGATCATGAAACATTATTAGGAGGTAGATATTACAAAAAAAAAATTATGTATTTTAGAATTTTTCATATTATCCCTCAAAACTAAATCCATCATAAGACTTAAACTACCTCTCGCGCCATCGTCACTCCGGCGCTGAATTTATATACTCACTATTTTATTACATACAATAAGAAAAAAAGACAAATTTTTTCTGTTATATAAATAAGACTGTATATACATGCATTGCATGCATTACTATAATCATCGATTTATACAAATCCTCTCCACGGATAAGTTATAATTATTTTCAAAACGGTTGTCTTATTAACGAAAACACATATCTATAAATTGAATATTTTCTACTACTTCAATTCGATTATACGTGCGTTGCACGTGCAAATTTACTAGTATATATATAGGGCAGGACTATTCTACAACCCTCTCTTAAGAGTTGTAGAATAACTATTCTACAATAACTACTGACCGAACGGTGAAAACCACCCGAGCCGAACGTCCGAACCGCCCGAAAAAGCCCACCACCTACACACCCGAACACAACCCGATCCCCACCTATCCCGCACCCGATCCCCATTCTCCTGGCCATCCGTCGCCCCACGGCTCTCTTCCTCGCCGCCGGCTTCCTGCTCCGGCCAACGTCCACCGCCCGCCGACCCCGGGAGGGCCCCTAACGTCGTCGCCCAGTGAGGGCCCGACCTCCGCCGCGCGCCACCATGGAGGGCTCCCGAGGCCCGACTTCCGCACCACGCCGCCCCTGGAGGCACTCGAGCTCCGCCTCCCGCCGCCCGGGAGGGCGCCCATCAGCGCCGCCCGCTGCCCCGTCAGGGCTCGACCGCCCCCGCATTTCCCTGGGCGCGCGCCCAGCTTCTCTCCGGCGGGCCGCCCCCATCCCGCCCGTGCGTGAGCCCTCCTCCTCTCTGGCTCGGCTACCAGCTCGCCAGGCGGCGAGCGCCCTGCTCGAATCCGGCTGCCGCCGCCACCCGGCCTCAGCGCCACTCCCCTGCAACCTCCGTCGCCAACCTCGTTCCCCATCGGCGGGATCCGCCTTGCCCCGACCTCCTCCCCACCGGCGGCAAGCCGTGCCCCCTTAGCTCCTTCATTCCCCACCGACGCCGGGTGCAGCGCCCAAAACCTCCTTTCCCGCTGACGCCTGCAACCACCTCCGCGTGCCCCCATGGCAGGCCGCCCCGCACCCTGGCCGCCACATGCTCCCCCGACGAACCTTGGTGCTCCCCACTGGTGGAAAAAGACGCGCCTCCTCTTCAATCCACAACCGCAGCAGTCCGATCGCCGCTGCCGTTCGCCGGACCTCCACGTGCGCATCTGGGCGCTGCCGTTCGCCGCTGGAGAGTTCGCCAACGTTGAATCAGTGCTGCCCTCCAGTCGCAGGCCTCCTGCCGCGGTGAAGTTTTCTTCTCAAACGATGTGAAGTTTGGTTACTTTTTATGTGAAGTTAACTTCGAAAAAAAGTTTGTTTGTGAAATTAGTCTGAAGTTCATCTGCATATCTGGTGAAGTTAAGCAAAATATGATGGTCCAACGAGAGGTTCATTAACGAAAAATTCTGAAGTTAACTTGTGTGATGAACGAACTTCGGAAAAAAAAAGGTCAGCCGTGAATTTCATTTGCAAAAAATTTGTGGAGTTCGCTACAACAACTTCAAATGAGTTTATTTGTGAACATTTTCTGAAGTTAACTTCTGTGACGAACGAAGTTCTGAAAAAATGATGGTCAACCGAGATAAGTTCATTTGCGAAAAATTTCCGAAGTTCATTTTATGTGACGAGCGAAGTTAAGAAAAATTATGGTCAACCAAGAAATTTATTTGCTAAGTTTACTTATTAAATAACTCGAAGTTACGTTCCAGAACTGTGACAACGTGAAGTCCATATATAAAAGAAAAGCGAAGTTCATTAGAAAAAAATTCGAAGTTTACTTACGTGACGGGCGAAGTTCGGAAGGGGTTGTAGAATAGCTATTCTACAAGTGGTTGTAGAATAGCTGAGATGTTTGAACTTCGAAAGATTTTTTCCAAAATCCATGAAGTTTGCTTTTTTTAGTTGTGAAGTTTGATCCCTATGTGCTCGGAGATCACATTTATTGTATGTAAAAATTGCACGGGACATATAATTATTTATGGTCACTTTTTCGCCACACGAAGTTTGCTTCTTATATGTGTGAAGTTTTAGTTCCTTTTCTTGTGAAGTTAACTTCAAAATGAGGTTATTTATGAAATTTTTCTAAAGTTCACTTATGTGACGAGCGAAGTTCTGAAAAAATGATGGTCAGCCAAGTAGTTCATTTACGAAAAATTTATGAAGTTAACTTTATATAACGAGCGAAGTTCAGAAAATTTATGGTCACCCGAGCAGTTCGTTTGCGAAATTTCTATGAAGTTAATTTTGTGACGAGCGAAGATCAAAAAAATCATGCCGGTGACAAAATATTCCCCGTCCCTCCGTAAGACAAATTATGAAGTTCACTAAGTCGTCGCATTAAGTTCATTACAAAAGGTGTGAACTGCAGTACGAAGTTTACTTTTCCCCGTCTAGAAGTTTATTCTTTCTTATCGAGAAGTTAAATTCGTTTGTGGAGTTCATGTACTGCTCCTGATGCATAACAGCTAACTTCACACATAGTGAATATATCCACCCCGAAGTTCACTTATTAAATGACCCGAAGTTACGTTCCATTACCGTGACAACGTAAAGTCCATATATGAAAAATAAGCGAAGTTCATTAGAAAATAAGCCGAAGTTCATTAGAAAAGAAAATCCACTAAAATAGATAATTTTTTGTGAAGTTCACTTGAAAAAACAAGAAGTTCACTTACGTGAAGTTCCGAAGTTCACATTGGACGAGCGAAATTCATAAAAAAATATGGCCAGCAGAAAAAATTATTTGTATTTTTTTTGTGAAGTTCACTTGAAAAACCCGAAGTTCACTTGCGTGAAGTTCCGAAGTTCATATTGGACGAGCGAAGTTCAGAAAAAAATATGATCAGTCGAATTTTTTGTGAAGTTCACTTGAAAAAACCCGAAGTTCACTTACGTGAAGTTCCGAAGTTCACATTGGACGAGCGAAGTTCAGAAAAAATATGGTCAGCCGAAAAAGTCATTTGTAAAAAATTTGTGAAGTTCACTTGAAAGAACCCGAAGTTCACTTACGTGAAGTTCGAAGTTTCACATGGGACAAGCGAAGTTAAAAAAAAATATGGTCAACCGAGAAATTCATTTGTGAAATTTTTGTGAAGTTCACATAAAAAAAACCGAAGTTCACTTATGTGACTTCCGAAGTTCACACGGGGTTGTAGAATAGTTATTCTACAAATGGTTGTAGAATAGCTGAGATGTATATATATATATATTTAATGCCCTTGCAGTTAACAAGATTCGATCTTGAAGGTTACACCAGTAGTACAGATATGGCAGTCTGAGAAATATACACAACTACACAACACTACAGACACAGATGCAGCTTTGCTCCATGCTCTCAGTTCCTCCTCTCCTGCCGCCACGGCGAATGCCGATCGTTGGCGCCAGAGCCTGGGTAGTCCTCCAGCTCCATCTCCATCCTCCTGCTTACGCCGCTGGAATCAGCCTCTCGGGCTAACATGGCCTGGAGTGATCATACCAATGATTCAGGCCAATTACAGTATGCATTTTCACAGATGAGGAGCCTTCTCAGAAGTGGAAGGCAGTTTATTTTCTTGAACTTCTATGGTTGCCCATAGAGCTTAGAAAAAGCATGCCTAACAAATTTTGTGATTTGTTAAGTAAATTGCAAGAAGTTTTTCCCCTGTTTTTAATTTTCTTTTATCATCTGTAAATATGTCTAATTTATAAAAAAAAATGCATTGGGATTTCTTCCCACTGTTTCTCCTTAGAAAAAAACAATTCAGTTTGCACCTGGACTACCTGAGAGAGTATGGTCGGAATATGCTACTACCTGCATGAACATGCAGTAAAATCTGGACAGCACCTTACCTAAATAATAGGCGTCCTAAGCAAAGTTTCATCTAAAATTAACTTGTGATCACAGATAGTAAAAGAGTTTATCACCTGACCATCTGCTCCCCTGTAAGCTGGGATTGCGTCAGCCTCCTGCCGCACCCTTAGGGCCGCTGATTCAAATGGGAATAAATTTGTGACATCCCAAAACATCACAGCCAGAAGAGTAAAATTATATCTCTAGATGGCCTGAGAAAGTTACCAGGTGGCAATGGAACTGCAGCAGTTGAAGCATGGGTGAGGCAGCAGAAGCCCAGCAGAGCCACCACTGCCAGGTGCAGCGCAGGCGATCTCCCCATCTGTGTCCTCTGGAGCATTTCTCCAAGTGTTTCTACTCTTCTTCTGCACCCATGAGGGGCTCATGTAGAGGACCTGAACCGCGAGCCTATTTTATAGCACAGTTGGCCGTTGTTATGGAACAAGGAGCCGCAGATTGAGGCTTCTGAAGCATCCTCCACAACCTTGGTTAGTTGCTATATAAGTAGTTAAGCACCTTTTCTAAGTGCTTCATTAGCTCACATGATGAGCTTTTCTATGACAGGAAAAAGTAGGTGGCTAACGTTTCGTAGCCATGTGCTGTTTCTTGGAACCGTGAATTGCTATTTGCTAGGCACGCACGAAAAGGCGGGGTGGGCAAAAAAGGAGGCAACTACGATTGGCAAGGGAATGATTTAGGCCAAGAAGAGGTTGCAAGAGGTAATCTGAGCAGAAATTTAGGATGGTGACACAGTGCAGATGATTCTGAGGATTTTTTCCAATCTGGTACCAGATTTTCTTATCCTGATGAAGGCAGCGTGGGCTGCAGACTTCAGGTAAAGTAAAGTTGCCCCCTTTATTTTGAGATATTAGTGGATTCGGCACTTGGGTAGATAATTTGTGAGCCTCCACTAAGCTAAATTAACTCATCTGATGATGCAGGAACTCATCAAGTTGGTTTTGCCCAGTTGAAGCTTGACACCTTGCACAGGACATCCTAACATCAAAGTTCATTTCTGGTGAAACAGCAAACATTAGCTCATGCATGCATGCGGACTGAGATTTTTTCAAATAAGTATCATGTCACTGTTACAGGTCATGGCTGAATTCCACAGCATTCATGAGTCACAGGCACTAGCATGTTTTGCTTGCTGGCACGGCGTCAAAAGTACTAGTGAATTATTTTCTCCTTTATTAAGAGTTCAGGCGACAGTGTCCACGCTGTGAACTTGTAATTTCTCCGAATGTGATAAGCCAGTAGAGAAAGAAAAGGACTTTATCTGACAGGGATGTACAAACGCGGTGCTTAGACTTGACGAAGCAACTAGCTGGTTTTTGCAAAATTGGTATGCATGGCAGGCATTAAAGAGTAAAATACGTAGGAAGGAAAATGAGTGTAAAGTCAGAAAATACTTTGTTGACTGACAGCTTCTTTAGTCATATATATCCAGGACTGCGACGGTAACCTCCGAAAGTTTCTGTGTCAAGATCGTCAAGTAACAATTGATTTCTTGGATGATCACACACATGAAAATGACAGACATGTACTCAGATACCGAGTCTTCTAGATGCCCCCAGGTCTTGAGTCTTGTTCTTTTTCCTATATCACCTCCCTGCCTTACCTAAACTTTCTGTGTAAGCGCCATTCATATTAAACTTTCGAAAATGCAGTCAAACACTACATATGTATTTCATTGAATAAGTTTATCTTACAAGGGACCTAGTATTGAAGACGTAATCAATGGACTGTCGAGCCCTAGCCCTTTGAGCCAGTCCCCCCAACCTGTTTTGACCCAAATTTCAGAACGTGGCTTTTGATCCTGGACTTGCACGGGAAATGTCCAATTCATTGAATACTTATTCATCATGGTCCACCTGTGCTCTCATATGCTTTCATATTCATGTAAAAAATACATAAAATGTTGTCATGTTCTGTATGTTTCCCAACATGTACACGACGAAGGGGCCAACTTCAGAGTGTGCTACCACATCATGGCATAGAACATGCGTTAGACTTTTGTGTGTGTGTGAGAATAAATGGAGAAGGAATACAACTCATGAGCCCTCTCTTTCTAGGAAGCATCGAATGGAATAAAGAAGATTAAAACAAACAACAAGAACCAAGACCATAGACTATGAATCTCAGACAAGCAAGTCAATAAGTCATCTTGCTGTTTAATCTTCCTCCATAAGGTTTTTTCAAAGTGGAAACATCCTCTCATCTGCCTAGATCTTTCAGATTGATTATGTGGAAGCTACAAGCCTACACAAAACAAACAACTAACTGGCTTCCTATATAGACGTCCATTGATGCATGATTTTTCCCTCACCAAAACAACCAGATTTCCGAGTTCACAAGAGAAGTCGGCAACAATGGAGAAGTCTCCAGCCACTGCAGCATGCCATCTTGAACCAATTTTCCAAGAAAAACTCGGCATTCTCATATTTTTCACCATCCTCACCTGGTCTATCTCAAAGCTCCAGAGGCTCCTTCCCAGTTCTTGCCAGTCCTGCAGTTGTCCTCTATCCAAGACAACCTCGACGCCGGTCCTCGCCAACGCACGAATATCAAAGGCACTGGACAAGAATGAATACGACGAGGTAGATATGATGCAATCCGATGCTGAGGCAGCCATGAGAAAGATTGGGTTCAAATTTTATCAAGAGCAAAGTCTGGCCTTGAAGGCAATTAGCTCTGAATGTATTTCTACGCTCTTCGTGGATGATGAACCGAGCTTGCAGGAAGTGAAAATGGCGTTCTCGCTGTTTGATGAGAACAATGATGGGTACATCGAGGCGTCGGATTTGCAGCGAGTTCTTCTGGACCTAGGATTGGGAGAACGGGTAGAGTTAAATGAGTGTGAGAAGATGATTGCTAGATATGATACGAACGAGGACATGAGGATAGATATTATGGAGTTCACTAATGTTCTGGAGGCCAGTTTTTGCTAAACTCATTCCTGTGTATTTTTCTCTTTCCTATACCAGTACTTAACATGTTGTGATTTACAGAGTTATCTCAGTTTACTCGTGAAGTAAAATGTGGACGTTTGTCTATTACGAAGGCAACTTGCAACTGCGTGAACACAAGGCTCCGCCTCCGATACCTCAGGGATATTAGAGAGCTAATGTAAACGAATAACTACATGTGCAAAGGTTCACGCTCTTAGGTAATTTTAAGTTCGAAAATAGGCATGAGTCACCTGTTGGCTATACCCCCCCATTCATTGTCGTTCGATTCATCATTGAGATTCGGGCAGCCGATGCACCTATCCTAACTAATTAGAGAAGCCCCTGCTAATAACCTGACAATTCTGAACACATGCACCTGCTGTGAACAGCCGTCATACCCGGAGGTAGCTGCACTTAGTTGCTCGTCTGTTAACAGTGATTTCGGTCAAAGACCTATTGTTGTTTTGATGGGCAAAGACCTCATTAAAAGCAGCTACCCTTCAGATGTTGGAACGAAATGTTCATATGGTTTTTGGCAGCATAATATGGAGTATGACCCAGCTAGCCACCCTCAGGCTCTCACATGTTCTTGCCCTCAAAAAAAAAAAAAAGGCTCTCACATGTTCAGCTGAGAACAAAAGTAGTTTAGCCCACGGCTTGGCGGCAAGTTGCATCACCAGGCAGCCCTTTCGAAGGTAGTTCTTCCATCTGATCAATTGTTTTTTTTCGAGACTTACTTTACATTTTTTGTTTTGTCCAACATTTTGCATTGATAGCGTTTTTCTTGGTCAGATGGTGAAGAGATACATGAGCAGCGTGGGCGGAAGTACGCTCATAGAATTGATAAGAGCAACTATCTGACAGCCGCTGTAGTGCTCATAAATATTTGTCGGGGCATCGGTTACAAATTTTTCTGGGCGACTAAATATGTACGTACAGTAATATACTCCAGTCCTGCATAGGCTACATATCCGTTCGTGCCAAAATCATCTCTTCACCCCGTGAAGTACGCAGAAAAGCACCCTCACACCAAGAGCGGTCGCAGAAAAGTGTCAATTGCACCGTTCAATCCCGCCACTCATTAAATGCTAGTCTATTCAATTATCAACCGCTCTAACCAGTCCTAGACCACTCACTGTTTCGTGTGACAAGACGTTGCTGCCCTTTCCGCTTCCCTCTCCCCCCCCCCCCCCCCCCCCCCCCCCCCCCCCCCCGCCGACGCATGCATGCAGTCATCCGGCTGGCTTAAATTTACTGAGTCAACAACTTGCAAGTTTGTTGTGGGTTCTGCACCATCGTCATGACATAATTACATCTACGGCCAAATCCCTCCGCGCCAATTCGTTTGGGTGGCGCCAATATTTCAGATTTGATTCCTATATATAAGCGGCCACCCGTTGCTTAGCTACACTCACACCCGGAACTCCCTCACACCCCAGAGACCCCCAACCATTTCCTTTGTATGCAATGTCGATCTCTGAGGATGAGTTCGGGTAAGTGTTTTACACGTTGTAGTACAAACATTTGCCCATCTATTCACATCTGGTGTAGTAACTAGAGTACATGTTAATTTTTTCAGGTCCCCCGAAGGAGTTAGGGTTCCAGCATCTCCTATGCATGGAGCTGTCGAACGTGCATTAAGGGACGCTGGCGAGAGGAATGACGGGCAGGTCTTCGACCTCTCGCCGGGTAAAACGTTCGAATCCATCCAAGAAGCCTACGAGTTCTACAACATGTACTCGTGGGAGCAGGGTTTCGGCATTCGGTACGGGCTAACACTAAAAACAAACACAAATGCCATCGGGTAGAGAAGGACCACGCAGCTCACAATTTAGAAGCATTGACCAAGTGGATCTAGTCAGCAGACGTATTTAATGCACCAACTGATGCCAAGCTACAGTATCCATTTCATCATCTCCTCGTACACCTATAAGACTAGTCACAATGGGGAGTATCATAAATTGGTATCATGCATATGATACTAGTGTATGATACTATCTCTACAATGCATAGTATCATATAGTAGTATCATAGCCACATCTCATTTATTTGTTTGTAGTATCCCAATACAAATATGTGCACAAGATTAACTTGCTATTAAAATATCTTATTTTGTGTGCTATGATACCGTAACATAGGTAGATACCACTATCCTCTCTTTCTTCATTAATTACTGTGCCACATCAGATTTTTGCCAACATGGCATGCATGATACTAGCTATGATACTCCCATTGTGGCTAGTCTAACCAGTAAATAGCTTTTGTCCCCTTTTGCATTTAATACTAGGCAGCAGGCTGCTCCACACTGCCTGCTCTGGCCGCACAGACCTCATTACTTGTTATATCAACATGAAATTAGCATCTAATTACAGCACTTACGCGTTTTTAGGTGGATCCGATCTGCATGAAAAGATGCCTGACAATCTAGACCGAATCTCCAAGGCTGGATCAGACGGCAGCCAGAGGGGGGTATAGCCAACGGGCGACCAAAAATCCGCTCTAAAAATTTTAAGTTTAGTGTCAAATATATGTGTGCATTGTAAGACGGGATGAATATGGCGGAATATGTTGTGTTATATTGCTGAGCTGAGATACGATATTTGGTGGGCAAGAAGTCTAAGGATCTGGAATACAAGAAGGTGATATTTCTAGAACACTAGTCTATTTCTATTGTGTGTGATCCGTGTGCCGATGATTAAACCATGGAGCATTCTCAGTTCCAGGGTTGGTCTAAAATACCTACCGATAAGTAGAACTATATTGATTGTACATTTCTCTTGATCTTTTAGCTCCAACTCTTGGAAGTTTATTATGTGCTCTGTTCATATGCGACACACATTTTTGGGTTGTGCTTTATACATGCGTGGATGGATTCAGAAATTTAACTTTGGGTGTTAAAAATCTAACCAACAGAAAAAATAATGGTGACAACTGAAAATGGTACATGCCTTCATGCCAAATAAAATATAAATTGCCCACTGTAGCAACGGTACATACAAAAAATAAGAAATTTACAAAATAATAAAGAAATCTAACATCGTATAAATTGGCCATTGTAGCAACTATATCCGGCGGCAGGGGCGGCAAGGGGGTGGAGGACGGAACTAGAGCCAGCTAGGGTTTGGGATCTTCCAGTGTCGCCCCAAGAGGTAGCGACACTGGAGGAAGTGGTCTCAACCATACAGTCAGTCATAACTTGGAAGCAAAATATGACAACATGCTTCACTTGTAAGAAGATTTTTTCCTCAATAGATGTAACCAAAGAGTCAATGCGGAGTTTGTTCCACATTTTGTTCAGTAGCTTGTTCTTCACAAAAGTCATTGGAGAAAATATTTTCTCGACACTAGCAATTGCAACGGGTAGGAATAATACCAATTTGAGAAGTTGTTAAACAAGTTTATAGGTTTTCCTTAAACTTAGAACTTGAGCACAAGATTAGCATTTAGCAACAACTGTCGTGTTCCCTTCGCTATATTTGTTTTCCGTTTTGCGCTGGTCGCTGCAGGCCCCTAGGTGGTCAGTGGCAAATCCTATACGCCGCCCGTTAGCGGCGCGAATCGGACGCGCCGCTAACGGGGAGCTCCTGGCGGGCCGGCCCATCGGGGGAGCTCAAACATGTGCTCTCGTCGTTTTTTTTTCTCTTTTTCGTTTTCGTTTTTTTCGGTTTCTTTTTCTTCTCTGTTTTGAGTTGTTTTTTCTTTTTCTATTATTTTTCGTTCTTTTGTTTTGTTTTGTTTTTTCTTTTTATTTTTCGTTTCTTTTCTTTTCCTATTTTGTTTTTTCTTTTTTCTTTTCTTTATTGTTTTATATTATTTTTAAATTGTTTTTATTGAAAATTGTTTAATTTTTGAAAATGGTTCCAAATTTAAAAATTGTTCATTTTTTAAAATGGTTCCATTTTGAGAATGGTTCCAAATTTCAAAATGGTTCTGAATTTAAAATGGTTCCAAATTTGAAATTTTTTCATTTTTGAAAATGGTTCCGAATTTAAAATGGTTCCAAATTAAAAATGGTTCCAAATTTTAAAAAATCATTTTTGAAAATGGTTCCATTTTAAAAATGGTTCCAAATTATAAAATGGTTCCAGATTTAAAAATGGTTTCGCATTTAAAATGGTTCCAAATTAAAAATGGTTTCAAATTTGGAAATTCTTCATTTTTTAAATGGTTCCAAATATAAAAATGGTTCCATTTTGAAAATAGTTCCAAATTTAAAAATGGTCCAAATTTGGAAATTGTTCATTTTTTAGAAATGGTTCCATTTAGAAAATGGTTCCAAAAATTTAAAAATGGTTCCAAACTAAAAAATTGTTCATTTTTGAAATGGTTTCAAATTTAAAAATGGTTCCATTTTTCAAAATGGTTCCAATTTTAAATCTAATATTTTTTCAAAAATTCAAATGGTTCCAAATTTGAAAATTGTTCATTTTTTAAAATGGTTCTATTTTGAAAATGGTTCCAAATTTAAAAATGTTTTGAATTTAAAATGGTTCTGAATTTAAAAATGGTACCAAATTTGAAAATTGTTCATTTTTTAAAATGGTTCCATTTTGAAAATGGTTTCAAATTTTAAAATGGTTTCAAATTTAAAAAAAAATCATTTCTGGAAATGGTTCCAAATTAAAAAATGGTTCTGAATTTAAAATGGTTCCAAATCTAAAAATGGTTCCAAATTTAAAAATTATTCATTTTTTAAAAATGGTTTCATTTTGAAAATGGTTTGAAATTTAAAATTGGTTCTAATTTTAAAAATTGCTCATTTTTAAAAAATGGTTCCAAATTTAAAAATGGTTCCGAATTTAAAAATTGTTTTGATTTTAAAAATGGTTTCATTAAGAACCATTTTTTGAAAAATCGGAACCATTTAAAAAAAAGAACCATTTTTTCATTCGGAACCATTTTTTCGGTTCAGAACCATTTTTTTTGGTTTGGAACCATTTTCAAAAAGGAACCATTTTTTTGGTTCGGAACCATTTTCAAAAATCGGAACCATTTTTCACTTCGGAACCATTTTTCAAAAAGGAACCATTTTTTTGGTTCGGAACCATTTTCAAACATGAACCATTTTTTTCATTCGGAACCATTTTTCAAAAAGGAACCATTTTCAAAAAAGAACCATTTTCGAAAAATTGGAACCATTTAAAAAAAAGAACCATTTTTTTTCATTCGGAACCATTTTTTCGGTTCAGAACCATTTTAAAAAAGGAACCATTTTTTGGTTCGGAACCATTTTCAAAAAGGAACCGTTTTTTCATTCGGAACCATTTTCAAAAAGGAACCATTTTTTCGGTTCGAAACCATTTTCAAATAGGAACCATTTTCAAAAAAGAACCATTTTCAAAAATCGGAAACATTTTAAAAAATATTTTCCAAAAATATGAACCATTTTCAAAATAAGCGAAAATTAAAACATAAAAAGGAAAAAGTGAAACAAAAAATTATACCAAAAAAGAAAACAGAAAAGAAAACATAAAAACAAATCAGGAAAAGAAAACAAAAAAAGAAAAAGAAAATGGAAAAGAAAAGAAAAAGAAAAAAAACGGAAAAAGAAATAGAAAAATAAAACAGAAAAATAAAAAGAAAACAGAAAATAAAACTAAACTAAATAATCAAAAAGAAACAAATAAGAAAGAAATGAAATAATAAAACGGAAAACAAAAAAGAAAGAGAAGAAGAAACGAAAACCCAAAACACGAGACAATAGAAGGTCCAACAATTATATATGAACGTAAATACCTTCGTGGCCTATTGGCGGTGCGCTCCGTACTTGTAATTGGTCGTCGGGAGTTCGAATCCTAGCGCTGCATAATATGTTCTCTTTTTGCTGTCGAGAAACGCTAATGGGCCGGCCCAGATAAAAATTTACACAGGCGAGGCTGAGTTAGGACTCGCATAAGGCGATGAATAGGGTTTGCGGTAAAGCTCTTCCCGTGGTTGGTTGCTTTGCTACTTGGCTTAGTTGGGCTGCAGGCTAGTTGCTCTCAGCCAGTTGGGCCGCATGGACCTGGACACCAAGCTCTCATCTTTTCAAAGTTTGAGCTCATTTTGGACGAGAAAATGTACATATACTGTGCTGAGACTTGCCACCAGCGATACGTATATACCGATACACTTTTTACAGAAAATTTCGGTGATTATCTCCACACTCTTTGAACCATTGCAGATCCGTCCATGCATACATGTAGTGGCTATATTGGGTATCATGTTGTAATCACGAGACATTTGTGTTTTGCAGTCATCCAAAGGCAAGCTGATATTTGTAGGCAATGGTAGGGGTAACGGCTCCAAAGAGGTTAGAGGAGGCAATCGTGAGGGCAGCGCTGTCAAGAGGCCGAGGGAGAGGCATGTGAAGGTTGACTCGTTCCATGAGGAGGTTTCTCCAACCCATTTTTGCAAGGTGATTCTTGCACCCTAGTTGGAGTTGCTTCCCATCTTTCCAACCTTCTGTCAGTATCTAGGCAATATCCCAACAACCATCGTACTTACGACCAACACTGCACGCAACTGAAAGGTTAGAATCGTTGATTACAATGGGACTGCTTACAAAGATCAATATTGGACAAGATTTACCATTGCTCACTAGATCAGGAGCGGCAAATTCTTGACCTTTAATGAGGTCTTCAAAACGGATATCTACCGGGTCACCATCTTCGTCTACATGCACTGACATTATGAAGAAGTGCGAGAAACATCCAATACCCTGATGCTAATCGATTTGGAGTGAGATCGATGATCGCTGAGAGTGTTTATGACTAGTCTAAACTATGTTTGTGTCGGGTATGTTTGTTAAATCTTATGCTATGTTTGTGTGTTATGATAATTATGTTTGCTATGTGATAGTCTTAATATGTTTCTACTACTTGTTTAAAGTGCCACTGATGCTGATAACCTCATAATGGGTGGTTAAATTTGGGAAGCACACACATACTACCAAACGCTGGTGTTTGTTACCTTGACAAATTCTATCGGATCTACGTAGAAAATTGTGGGCAACCAAACATATTACAGACATTGACAAGAACACGTACGAACAATAATGAGTTTGATCCGGCAGAAAATTGGTGTGATCCCGCTCTTAGGAACAAATTGCTGAATATGCTCCAGAAATTCAAGGCCAAGTTAATTGGATAATTAGATTGAATATAGTTTTCTATTGGTTTGAACGGCTGAACACTTTGGCTTTGAAGTATTCACTAAGACATGCTTTAAGGATTGGAAACATGCATACAAACCCTTACCAGAGCATGTTGGCGGTTTGGATAGTGGCCATAATAATTTTGTAACATTACTTATTTCTCTAATGGTGATCATGCAATATTGAGGGATCAACTTAATACTTGTGTTATCCATTTGAGAACTCATGTTGCCTTTTATGCTTGCAAAGATGTTGAAAGTTTGACTGCAAAAATGATTGAAGCCGAGCACTTAGTGTTTCCAAAGGTTTACAGGCTAATTGAGTTGGCTTTGTTATTGTCGGTGCCAACGATATCTGTTGAGAGAGCTTTCTCGGCAATGAAAATTATCGAGTCTGAATTGCGCAACAAGAAAAATAATTGCGCATTAAGATAAATGTTGATTGCTTCAATCACTTGATGATATGTTACACCGAGCGGGAGATATTCAAATCAATTAATGATGTCGTTATTGTTCTAGGGGTACATGCCTTCAAATCTCGTAGAGGGGTTTTGCCAAGTAATTATTAGTGTTTTAGTGGTATGTGTCATGCTTTATCATGTGAATAAGACTTTAAAAAACTCTATTTATTATATTAGTAATTCTTACTTTATTGTTTAATCTTCCATGTTCTATTTTGGGTGTTTGAATGGACTTTTGGATATCTCGGAATCTATTCGCGACTCATATCGGTTGCTGAGCCTGAGAAGCACACACATACAGCCAAACACCGATATTTCTTACCTCAACAAAGAAAATTGCGGTCAACTGGAGTCAGTGGCGGCGCCATATTCTAGACGCTGGGTATTCACTCTATATATTTTTTGCTCTCCATGCATAATATGAACAAATACGGCAGCAAATTGCATATGGAAAAGAAGATCAGCTGCTGATAGTACGGCTGACAGAGCAGATCAATTGGATTCAAGAAATTAGAAATTAGAAATTACATCTAGGAAATCAGAGAGCGGAAGGGCCGTCGGGGTGAAGAGTACGCGGTCACGGGGGTGAATACGGGCGGGGCAATTTCTAGTCATGATTAAACGAGCTAATCAGTGTTTTCTGTCACGTTGTCAACGAATATAGTGGTGGTGATTTGCGAAAGAGGTGAAAACCGGTGGTTTTTTGAAACTTAACCACCAATTGTGGTGGTTTTTTGCACTTTTCTCTTTCCCTGGGGTCGCTGCAATCGCTAGCTAGGCCTAGGGGTCGCTCTGTAGTCTGTTCTTCCGCTGTATGAGACCGGTTTTCAAATTCAGTTCAGTGATTTCGGTAGACACGAAATAATTGCCTTTCGGTTAAAATATTTCAGCATTACACAGGAATTCAAAAAATATTTAAAATATATAAACCATTTTTGAATATTTAAATGAATTCAAAGAGAAAATTTCGGTCATTTGGCCGAAACGAAAAACAAAATCACTGAATTTCAGTGATTTCAGTGGTGGCCAAAATTTTCCCGAAACTGAAATTTGAAACCATACTGAGACGTGGGAGCGGACAGGAGTCTGGAAGCAGATACCTGCTAGCGAACAGAACCAGGACGGGAGGCAGAGTTGTGCGCTTGTGGGCAAGGCTGCATGGGCTGATATATATACAATTTTGTTTTGCTCAAAATCTTGGGTATTCAGTTGCATACAGGTGCATACCCCTATCGCCGCCACTAGTCTGGAGAACATGGACAAGAACTCGCAAAAACTCCATGTCCTGTCCAGAGAGCTAAGAAAAGACCCCCGGATAACCAAAGTACCAAACACACCCATGTTGAATTTGCGAGGTGCAAATGTGTGTGTGTGGTGAATGACTGGGATGAGTTGAGCTGGTTCTTTCTTTTGTCATTGTGCACGGAGCCGCTGAACCGAGGTTGGCGTTCCCGTTCAGTTGGAGAAGATTTTCTTGCCGAGGAGGGAGGAGGAATTCGAAATTTGAGAAGCCCCATCCTTCGACTTCTCCGATCAAATGGCGTCTCCTCCCCCATCCTTCGACTTCTCCGACGACCCTTCCACCGCCGAACGACTCAGCCTAAACCTCATCCGGCCGCCGCCGTCCCCGCCCCCCGACGGCCTCAATGACCGCCTGCTCCGCTTCACCCACAGCCGATCCCGCCTACCACCCCCAAACCCGAACCCTAACCTCCCCAACCCCGATTCCCACCCCTCCTCATCCTCAGGAGGACATGAAAGTCAAGCTCGCCGGCCGCCGCCTCCTCTGCAAGCTTTCCTCATCGCCCCCACTCCCCGGACGCCGATGACGACATTCGCGACGACCTCACCACCTGCCTCGACTTCATGTATGTAGTCCACAACCACAACCCCAGGCCGCGGCTGCCAGCCCCGCTGCCCTGCCCCTTCGCCGCCGACCATGCGGAGGACGCCGACTGCTACTACGTCCATCGTGGTGGTGGTCAGGAGGAGACCAACGGGCAACGGCGGCTCGGCAGGACCATGCAGGTCCGTCTGATTAACAATTCCCTCGTTCTGTTTCCGTTATCAATGATGATTCATATCACAATAATAAGTGTTGTTTCACTATAATAATGCAAACATCTTCATGTTTTTCTAGTTGGAGTAGATACAATTTGTTCCAGCACCTGCATTTCTGGTGCCCTTTAGTTTCTTCTCCGTTTGCGGAACTGAAAGCAGATATCATTGGACAGCATAATAACTCCTATTTTTCACAGTGTATAAATGTACTTATCATTGGACATATTGGAATTTAGTAAACAACCAAAAAGTAAAAAACCATGTGGATTAGTGGATGCAGTAATATGCTGGCTGGCCACAATAAGAGAAAACGGGGCTTGGTGCAATTATGCCTGTTTCATGTTTTTCTGTCTTACAACAGATTTATTGAAGAAAATATGCGAACACCCAATGATGGTTAAACCATGTTGTAAACCAGATGGAGTATTTGTTTGTGTAAACTCAAGGGGTTAATTTCTAAATTTTGCAGCGGAAACTTCTTGAAGAGGAACACCATGTTTTGATCTTCTCTCAGACTTGTAAAATGCTAAACCTCTTATTCAGGTATGTTCTTGTAATATAAGTTCTTGTTGCTTTGCAGTGTGTGACTTTTTTTGTCATATATAGTATCCAAAGCATAGTTATTGATTTTCTTCCTTTATTGCTTTTGTATCTCCTCAAACTTCCATATATGATACTCTTGAAGTAGATTAAATGACCAAGTCTTTTGTACACATATAACGAAAGCAAAATATATGCAAATTCACCTAGTGTCACCCAGCCTTAGAGATTTGGGTACACCGGAAGATCCAGATCATTCAACTCTTGTTCAATAATAGTAGAACTACTTGAGATTAAATGTTCTGATACATGATATTTAGCATGTCTAGTGGCTTGCATCCTTTGTCTACTGCTGGCATCAAAGTGCATCTAACAGCAGATGTTCTTTGGCATATTTATACCAAACAGCTGTTGAGTAGTTTGAAATTGTGGAAGCTATATTATTGGAAGGCTACAAGTTTGGCCTATCTTACCTACTTTTTCTTTGACGGAACTATCTTATCTACTTTGGCATATTTACTTGACACATTCAAGTATTGCAAGTGTGCAGCAAGGCCCCAAGCATGCCCATGATGGCCAGGCAGTACAACAAGGCATTCTCATCTGACTATGTTGCCAATGGGTAAGCATTGCTGCAGATCTGTCCAGCAGCGAGTGAGCGCATTTCGCTGAGCAGTAGTAGGCGCAACAGGCGACTTTAACCCTGACCATGTTTTCCATGCAGAGCTGCCCATGATTTCAAGCCAAAGGACCTCACTCCAAGAGCATACTCCCGACCAACACAAATTGAGAGAGTCAAGGCGAAAATCAACCGGCTGTCGCAGACTCTCGCTAACAAGGTGTAACCCCCTCTCCTGCAAACACGCGAATAACAGCAACACTGTTTTTCTTTTGCCTATCTATCTGTAGTAAGCTGAGAAGATTGATTTGCTGCTGCAGGCGCTGATGTCGACGTTGGTCGACCGTGGAGAGAGGATAAAGAAGCTGATACATGAGCTGGACGAGAAGCTGACAGTGATCGAGTCCTCTCCTGAGGTGGCAGGGCGCAAGCGATGAAGTGATCTGCCTGGAGTAGCTTTTAAGCAGTTGCCGCTGCGCTAGCTAGACTGTTGTGTTCGGTCACTGAGTTGTGACTGGCCGATTGTGCTACGGACGCGCCGCGTATTGTTTTGGCCATGGTCTGGTATCCAGCGTTGTAAATAGTGACAACTTGTATTGGCTTAGTACAACGAGTAGGAAGCGGGAGATGCTGCCTTAGTCGCATCGGCATCAGTTGGACCAACAGCTAAATTTCGCTCAAGTTAGCATGCCTTAATTCTGCACTGGCATCACTTCAGCAGCAAGGTTAGGTAGTTTTGACACGAACTGTTGATTTATTGTTTATACCTTTGTAGTAACAGATAGTGATCTTCCCATTCCTGTCTCCACAGCAGGTGGAGGCACAAAGAAAGAAGCAATGTGCGATTTTTGATGCCGCAGGTGAGTATACGATGTAACCACTGGACTGCTATCGCAAAACAAAAAAAAACCACTGGACTGGGGACTAATGGTATTATCATTGATTGACTAAATAGTCCAGTTTGGTAGCCACGGTCGGTCCTGTGTTGTACATTAAGCTTGGCAGGCATGATTGATCCCCTCCCCTCACTAGTAATCGTGCACGTGCAACACACGTGTAATCTTAGAACATACTCCATCGTTCAGATATAGGTGAGTAAAGAGTCAAACGCTTTTACCGTTCATTTATTTTATTTTACCATGAACTGTATTTTAACTCATAAAGATCAACTAACTGATTTTATTCATCTATTTGTTTGTTCCGATATTGGTAGTTCTATTTTCTATTTTCTCTATGAAGACAAAGAATTCAACGAAGCAATAATAATAACTAATCAAAATGATACAAAATCGTTATATATATTGATTATTTATTATTATTCTAAACTTGCATATCTAATCGAATCCGTTTATCTGTCTATCTTGTTTGCTCACTTTATACACTCGGTCATATAACCAAACATATGCTTAACGGAGGAAGTGTGCGTGCAGCTAGATACACTTTCAACTTTGTCTTCTTTGATAGAGGTTTTTGAGTGGAATGAATCTGTCCTTGTAAATGCCCCTCCATACTAATACCTAATTTTTGAATACTTCGACATTTTCAACACGCAAACGCGCCACCTAAGGCATAATCAAAAGATCATGAACAATATAACAATTTTTTTGTGTATAATGAAGTCACTAACAGGATAAATAATAACGCTAAAAAAACAGGATAAATAATAACTGATTATTAGTAATATCTCATATAAAAAATGCATAACTTCCATTGTACCTCAAAAAATGTAAGGTATCATGTAAGAGGATTATAGTTCCAACAACGTGTTTGCTGAAGCCTATAAAGCCTATACCTCACATGACCCACTGGTCTCAAGATAGGCCTCATGCTTGACAAGCAATTCAGAAATATCTTCTCTCTCGCAGAGGATGGCAATGTAAAGTGCCATTTGCCCTTCGTTATCCTGAATATGGAAGAGAAACAAGGTTCAGTCCATGGAGTTCAACAGAATAATGCCTAAGGTCTAAGATGGATTGCGTCTACGCTCTGCAAGATATCAAGTAGTGAACCGAGGACTTGTCAAGTTAGCTAGTATGTCAATACACCAACATGGCAAGTTTATAAATTGCCGCTAATATTCTATAGTCAGACTAATATAGCCAACGTTTTTCCAATTCGATGTAGTTTATTATGCAAACTTTTGAACATACTTGGTCAACTTTCATGCTCAAATACACTAACCAAACTTAATATCCAGGAATATTGGATTGCAATGTGTACCTCAACAGCATTTAGATGGCCATAGTCCACAGCCCAGTGCAGCAGAGTTCTCTCTGCACTAACTGAAACCAAACAATGTCTAGCTCAGCCAGGCTACATAAAAAGACAGAAGCACGGATGTTTTACAAACACAAAACCTCTTATGTTGACTTGTACACCAGCACCCCGATGCTTATTTACGGCATTCTTCCTCCCCTCACTAAAACATGGATGCCACCAAGTTCTCTGCAGGTACAGATGAGTTCATTGAAACTACAGAAACAATTGAGGTAAAGAGTAAATGGATGAATAAACAAAGCTTATCATGGAAATAACTAACCATCTCAATTCTATTTGCTCGGTTTAGCATTTTAAAAAATAAACTATGTACAAAAGAGAACCCATCAATGCACATGGAACAAAGTACAAGATTAGGTGCACTTGGATACATATCATCGGAGGCAACATTAAAAAAGGAGGAAGGGTGCAAGATGTCATTGGTGAAAAACTTACTTTCCTTGGTCTTCCCTATACCAAAAAGAAACTTACGATTCCTTTCCTTGCTCTCCCTCATAATTAAACTGCTAAATAAAGGTCACATTGTTCCCCTCAACCCCGAGGCAGACATTGTGCTATCTCTCATTTTCTGAATACGAAGTTGCTCATTTTCTCTTCCTGCTTGGGCTCTGTAGTCGCGGTGAATGATAAGGTCTAGTTAGCACTGAAGATGCAGATAAATCATGCCCTTACACCTAGCTGTAGTGACGATGAATTTTTTTTTATATTAACAGCTTGAAGATAAGCGACCTGACAAAAGAGAGGCGTCAAAAAAATAACAGTTATGTACTTAACTAAAATAAGAGGTAGTGTTCATCATATTTATGATAACACAATTATAGTGGCGTAGCCTTGTGCATTAACCTCATATGAATTCGTGAGACAAACCAGAGTCCTATTAATTTATAAGCTATTGGGACATCTCGAAGAAAAAAGACCTGGAGAAGAACCGACAACATGAATGTGAACCATAATCAGAAGTTCACTACAGAAATAAGAAGATAGCAGCGAAATTTAAATGAATCCTGGCCATTGAAAGTTTGTAGATATAGCATGATTATACATATGAGCTGTATGGAGTGCCGAATGGCCCATACTAATCGGTTCACCATGATCTGATGGACCTAAGGGTGTGCAAGAATATGCAAGTATGTAGTCGTTCTGGTTAGTACCTTCTATTAATTTAGAGGATGGAAATTCAATATGAGAAAATAGATCCCATGATTTCTTCAGAAACTGATAGGCTTTCGTACATTAGCATTTAGGTGTATTTATCTTCAAAATGCTGCAGGTTGTTGTGACTGAAAATAATGAAGACGAAGATCAAATTTTGGAGAATAAAAGCATCTTACCTTGGTATTCACTCTTACAGTATAGCTACTAATAAATCATGAAAAGCTGACTAAACTCATGTCATTGTAAACAAAATACCTATATGAAATGTAGGATCCCCTAAAATGACAATATCATGTGATAATTTCTCTACCGTCTCATCTGCTATTCTTCTCTGGCTTATCAACTGTAGAAGATATGAAATCCCCACGATAGCTATATGGAAAACATGTTCCCTGTGAGCGGGTAGTGATACAATTGGTAAAGCCTAGATTGATTCATCGACAAACTACCTAATCAATCACCCAATATTTCTGCTCATCTCCACTATGCAAGATTGGTATTGAAAATATGCATCACAGCGAACAGAGTACCGGAGGTGGCTGAAGTCGTGGAGCCGCGCTTACAGCAGAGTGTGAGCGGGAGGGCTGACGCGGCGTCCGGGACGGGGGAGTGGGAGAGGCACGGCGCTCCGGGACGGCGGCGCGCTTCGAGGCGAGGGAGCGGGAGAGGCGTGGCGCTCCGGAACGGCGGCCATCGGAGAGATGCGGCGGATCGGCGATCCTAGCGGGAGAGGCGCATCAGTTCGGGAGCAGATGCGGACGAGATGAGGGGAGGCTGGGGACGGCCGGGCGAGGATGGCGGCCGACGATGAGACGCGGACTGGCGCCGGCGCGCAACAGCTGGGCGAGGAGTCGGCGTTCCGGGCGGGAGCGTGCCCACGATGAGGCGCGAACGGCGGAGTGACCGGGGTGGCTTGTGGGCGTCGGCGTCGTGGGCGGCCTGCGGTTGCCGGGTTTCCATGTGCAGAGCGTAATCAACGCAGTTGAATTGGAAATCCTCAAAAAAAAAAGGAATGTCACATCATACAACATTGGGCTGTGATGGGTCGTTAGATTTAGATGGATCGACGGTGTATGTCGCTCGGATCTGACAGACTCGCTCTTTTAATAGTAGTGGTGATGTACTCCCTCCATTCTAAAAAGGATGACTTCCATGTGTGTGCATGTGAACGTATCTATACATGTAACATGTCTAGATACATCCGCATGTAGACAAATGAAAATCATCCTTTTTGGAATGGAGGGAGTAGTAACTATAATGCAGACGTAGCCCATTGGAGGAGTAATGGCGGGTGACCATCGATTGATCTCCCCTTGTGCCTTCCCGAGGCAACGGCAGCCGGCAGCTTGGCTTGTGTTGTGTGAGACGGTACTCGAATTTCGAATTTTGAAAAGGCCTCGCCTAGCCTGCCACACCCGCACCCAATAGAGCTCCTCTCTTCTCCTCTTCCTCCTCCCTTTCTTCAGCATCTCCCAGCGAGCTCCTACCCCGTCCATGGACATCTCCGACCATCCTCCCACCACCAACTCTTCACTGTTTGGCTGGTTCTCACGCCACTGCCCACTGCCTCCTTCCTCCCTCCCGTCCTTTCTCCAACCTCCAATCCCGCCCTCCTCCTCCTCGGACCACCATCCTGCCCCCCATCCTTCCACCTCTCCCGACAGAGACCAGGGTGTTGGAAGCACAGATGAAGACGGCGGCGACGAGGAAATCCATGGCACGGAGCCGCTGTCGGAGGAAGAGGTCGCCGTCGGAGGCGGCTTCAAGCGCACTACATCGAGGATGTTCAATGTTCTCAGAAACCTTCCTGCAGTTCGTTGGCTCTCGCTGCCTTCCTCCTCCCTCCCTCCCTGTCCTCAACACCCGCAGGATCCAATCCCATCGTCCATGGCCACGCCGTCTCCCTCCCCGTCCTTGCACATCTCTGACGCCGACCTTCCCGACAGCACCAAGAATGCCGAACCTCCTGCACACATGAGGAAGGTGAAGCTGACACCCAGAACGCCGGATCTGTGCAAGTTCACCAACAGTGTCTCTTCCGACCAACATCAGCTGGATGTTGTAAGCAACAGCTGCGAGATGGAGGAGACCACGGGGAAGTGCAGAGATGTCATCCAGGAGGAGATGATGGAATACCAAGTGGAGGACGAGCAGAGCCAACTTCCAGGCTTCGAAACAGAGGCTGAACCTGCTGCACACATGGGAATGATGAGGAAGGTGAAGCTGCCAGGCCGCCGCCGCCTATGCAAGCTCAGCAACAGCGTCTCTTCCGACCATGACCACCTACAGGATGTTGGAAGCAACAACTGGGAGATGGAGGATCCCACGGGGATTGCAGAGATGACGTCCAGGAGGTGGTAGTGGACCATGACACCGATGCGGCGGCCGCGGAGGAGCAGGACCAGCTTCCGGACTTCGAAATGGAGGCCCCCGTCGGAAGCAGCCAACCGCCGTACAAGCTCCAAGCAAGGATATTCAAAAAGCTCTACACCCACCAGCGCGAGGGGCTCAGCTGGCTCTGGTCTCTCCACTGCAGGGGAACCGGTGGGATCCTCGGGGACGATATGGGGCTCGGCAAGACAATGCAGGTCATTTCTTCAGTCTAGCTACTCAAATTAGTTGATCATCGATTATAGCAAGGCCTGCTAATCTCTTCTGTTTCCTTCCTAGTGTTATAAGGATCATGCCTAGGAGGCTTGACACCTACTTCTTGCTTGGTGTACTAGCTAAGCTGAAGAAATTGCTGTGAAAAAACTAAACTGCATCTTCTGTTTCTGCATTAATCAAACCCATGCATTCATTCAGTCTCCTTAAATTAAATGATCATAGACTGATTCATCATAACAAGATCTGTTAATTTGTATCATTGGGGTCTTTTTCACCCTTATACTACTCCTTACCGTCGGGCTGGGAAGGCTTTCTCTTACTTCTCAGCCTTGTGGATGTTTGCTACTATGTGAAAACCTGCATCTGAATTATGGGACTGAAACCAACTATCTTCTGACACGAAAATCGGCACATATTTTACTTCTTAATTGTGCTTTTATTCCAACCTAGTTACGGTGCAAATTACGTTGACACTAGCTTGTTTCCTGGTTTCAATGTCAAGTTGGTGATGCAATATCCTGTTGAGAGACTTGCATCCTTACTTTTATCTTGCAGGTTTCTGCCTTCCTTGCAGGGTTGTTCCACTCCGGTCTAATAAGGAGGGTGCTAGTAGTTGCCCCGCCCACAATTCTCACCAACTGGGACAAAGAACTATCGGTTGTCGGCCTCGGACATAAGATTAGCATGTAGGATCTCCTAATTTCCTCAAATCGATGCAAGTCAAGTCCTGATATTGCTGCTAACTGATTCCTCTTTTTGATACAGCTACTCTGGTCCCATAAAAGATCGGAACTATAAGCTGCAACGTGCTTTCAAGGTCTGGTGTGGTTTCCTAACATGGATGCATCTGTTGGTCATTCGCATCCTCCCCTTTTATCGAGCATAGATTCATTTTCGCATAAGCGCCATTTAAAAGAGTTTGTAGCTTGTCCTTTCAAGATAATTTCATGAGTCATTATCGTTTGTACAGGAGGGAGGCATCCTGTTGACAACGTATGATCTTGTCCGAATCAACTACAGGCAGATAAGAGGTGATTTCTATGACGACGACGAGGAAGGGGGAATGTGGAATTATGTTATTATTGACGAGGCACATTTTATCAAGAACTCCATAGCACAAAGATCCCAACGCTTACTTGAAATACCTTGTGTCCATCGGGTTGCCATCAGTGGAGCACCTATACAGAATAACTTGAAGGTTCACCTAGCTAAAATTCTTGAAAACCCCGTACTATAAATCCTCCTATATACTTTGTCCTCATATTACTAATGAAAATAAGTATGTGTACTCTCATAGGAAATGTGGTCGATTTTCTCTTTTTGTTGCCCGGAAGTCTTGGATGATAAGGATAAGTAATTTACTTACTCTCTCGCTTTCCTACATTAGTGGCATTCCATATAATGTCATTTATTTCTCTATATTTTGGCAGGTTCATGCGAAGGTATGAACGACCTATCAATGAAGGAAATGACAAGAGCGCTAGCATTGAAGCGAAGCACATAGGCTCAAATGCAGCAAAGGTAACTGTCTTTTTGTGTGTGTTTGTGTCCAAGAGATAGATGGTACTAAGCCTATTCCTTTTGCTATTGTGTCCGGACAACATTAGTGTCTCCACGTTGTTTTTCTCTTCTTCTTGGTATTTGTTAATTTGGTATGTTGGCAGTTTAGTAATGTAAAATGTCACCATGTTTGATATATTCCAATATGAAACAAGATGGACATTAACCTGATGCAGAGGCTGGGGTAGCTCCCCCATTTCGAAAAAAATGAAACAAGTTGGACATTAACTGAGTTCTATCGAGAAAAAACTTGTCATTATTAAAAGTTGGACATTAACTGAGTTCTATGTTGGCTAAGTGGTACTTTCATCTCCTATTTGACATGTGAAAGCAATTGTCCAACTGAACTGCATTCAGATTCCAGATTATCTAATGTCCACTTTCAGTTGAACCATGAGAGGGCGCCGTCTCAGTTTTCTGCATTACGTCGTGGAAATGTTACCCATCCTTCTAGATTATTGCTTGAAGAAAATTGTAATAAATGTATCGGAAAACACTTTTGGCTCCCGAAATCCAGTACTAAAAATTCAAAAATCATATTTATAAATTTTAGAAAAATCTGAAAAAAAATCCTGTATGTTGCCAATGATGTATCCCACGAATATGCAAAATATCGATTTGAAATATTTTATATTCTGAGCTACACAAAAATAACAAATCTTGTATGTTTTTGAGATTCGGAAGTGTGTACATTTAGATCCCACATTTGTCATTTTTGTGTAGATCAGAATATAAAGTATTTCAAATCGAGATTTTGCATGTTTGTGGGATATATCATTGACAACATGCAGTTTTTTTTTTCATATTTTGTTGAAACTTATAAATACGATTTTTCAATTGTTTTTAGTAAAGAGATCAGTGGAACCCAGGAGCAAGAAATCTCCACTCCTTAATTATTGTTTCGTACTTGACTTTTGTTCACAGGAATTAAGAGAACAGATAAAACCATATTTTTTGCGTCGTATGAAAAGTGAAGTATCCCTTGAGACTGATTTTTCAGATGATAAACAGCTTCCTAAGAAGAATGAGCTGATTATCTGGCTGAAATTAACAGATCTTCAGGTATGAAATTTTGGTGTTATTGATGAAATACTGGCCGAGTAATTGGCTAATAACAGTTTGAAATTTTTTCTGTCTTTTGGGTGCAGAGGCAACTATATAAAGCTTTTCTGAAATGTGAACTTGTTCATTTAGCAGAATTGCGAGGAAATCCCTTAACTGCAATCATGGTAAGCATAAGATTCAAAGAATATTCTATGCCCAATCTTGTCTACCTTTATTTGGTGTCTTGTTGCTCTCATCTACTCCTTTGGTTCTCTTCATGTATGCTCATTCTGATTCAAAAATGCCTATGGTTTTTGCAATATTCTATCAAAATATAAGGCATGCTTATAGAAATGATACCTTTTTCTTTCTCTTGACCTCATTAACCTCTTACTCTCTTCATCGTATTTTGTTAAACATGCATGTTTGAATCATTTTCTAATTTTGTCTGTGCATGTTCTTTGGTGGAATTATGCTCGTTTCTAATTTTTCCTTTTTTCAACAGGAATTGAAGAAAATATGTGACCACCCACAGTTAGTGACTAAGAGAGCTGCTGAGCACATCTTGGAAGGCATGGACGGAATGTTAAATAATCAGGAAATGGAGATGGCTGAAAATAATAATCAGGAAATGGAGATGGCTGAAAAAATGGAAATGAATCTCGCAGATATGGCACATGATGATGATGCAGTGGAAGTTGGTCAGGAAGTTTCGTGCAAGTTATCTTTTATCTTGGCTTTGTTGGTAAGTATTCTTTGATGTACATTCGATGTTAGTACTGTAATCCGTATTTATGTATGTAAACTCAAATGGTTAATGGCTGGTTGCAGCGGAATCTTCTTGAAGAGGGACACCATGTTCTGATATTTTCACAGACTCATGAAATGTTAAACCTGATTCAGATCTGTTGTCAATTCTTGCTTGTGTTGGAGTGCATGCCATGTTTTTGTGAATATAGTATTCAAATTAGATTTTTTTGTGAAACAAATTAGAAGTATTATTTTGTATACATTTCTGCTTTTGTATTTTCACATACATGATAAACTCTGTTGGTAGAGTAAATGGACAATTTCTTCTTACGATATACTATAATGGAATATTAAATTATGCATGCCTTACTGTTTCGTATAGTCTTAGACATTTGTGTACAACAGAAGAGACACATCACATTCAAGTCCCGCTCTACAGTGAAGTAGAATTACTTGACAGAAAATTGTCTGATAAGTTGAGCTTTAGCATGACTTGTGACTTTTGGTATCTTTGATCTACTGCTGGCATCAGAGTGTACAAATTCTATATTTTGCAGAGTACGTTTTGACCAAAGTATGGTCGAATACACTTTCTGTGTTGTAAGTCATTCGATTATTTCGACAGGAAGCTATATTATTAGAGGGCTACACTTTCTGTTTTCAGCGATGTTTTGACCAAACTATGGTCAAATACACTTTCTGTGTTGTAAGTCATTCGATTATTTCGACAGGAAGCTATATTATTAGAGGGCTACAACTTTTTGCGCATGGATGGCAAAACTGAGATTTCTGAGAGGGAAAGGATTGTGAAGGTTCTTGTTCGCGCTTTCCTTTTCTATGTTGTTTTGCTCCATGGATTCAATGAGCTATGCTGCTTATGTATTGTGCCTTTGCATATCCAGGATTTCCAGGAGGGCCTTGGAGCTCAAATACTTTTACTGACCACAAAAGTCGGTGGTCTTGGGCTTATACTCACCAAGGCAGCCCGTGTCATAGTAGTTAATCCTGACTGGAATCCAAGGTACCCGAACATCAACACATCCTCATCAACGGCATTCCTTTTGGTTTTATAGAATGCTTGTCACTGCCAAGTTTTCAGTTCGATAACATAATCTTTCTTTTTACAGTATAGACAATTGTTGATCGGGTTTATCGAATTGGACAGAGAAAAGACGTGATTGTATACCGCTTGGTGACATCTGGAACCATCGAAGAAAAGATATATAAATCGCAGGTTCAAATATGATTTAGAAAATTTTACTCCATTGTTTTCTCACATGAAATCTCTAGGCTCTACCTTTAAGTTCCATGCTTCCGCTTCCTTGATTGCATAATACTATTTCCAGGTCCTTAAGGCTGGTTTGTATCGGGCAGCCACGGAGAAGAACGAACAAAGACGCTACTTTAGCCAGAATGTACTTATCATGATACCATTATTTGTCATTGCGTGCTCGATTTCCTACAGGATACTACGATAAATTCTGTTGCATATCTTCAGGATAGTCAAGATCATTTTAGTCTGCCAAAACAAGGTTTTGATGTTTCCCTTACGCAGAAGCAATTGCAAGAAGAGCACGGGCATCCGCTTGACATGTAGGACATTTGTTTCTGTTTTACAAATCCTGATGATATGTACACTCTGACTATTCGAGGCTCCATATATTTTAACATAAATATGAAATGAAACTGGCTTTAATTATTGCCTTGTATAAATCAATCAGAAAATACACACCGAAAGTTGATGTGTTATGGCCCCCTGCCTCCCGGGTCGCTCGCGCGGGCGACTCCGGAGGCGACCCCAAACCCTAGCAAAAAAGCTCCGTTCCCCTCCCTCCCCGGCCGCCGCTGCCGCCGCTGCCGGCGGTGGCGGCGGCGCCCGGCCGCCATAGGCGGTGTGGGCGTGTGTGTGCGCGCCCCTGGCGGAGCTCCTTCGCGCGGAGCAGTGTGGCCACGTGGGTTGCGCGGGTGTGTGGTGAGGCGGCGGTGCGGAGGTGAGCCGGTGCGGTTCGGCGGCGGACTGGAGGCAGCTTCGGCGGCGAGCTGGCGCAGTTCCAGGAGGCTACGCGGCGGTGCGACGCGCTGGCTGGCGGCGGCGCTCAGGCCCGACCCGGGCCGGGCGGGCCGCGGCCATGGCGCGTCTGCAAGCGACGACGACGTCGCCTGCTCATTCCCCTCCGCCCCAACCAACCTCCCTCCCTCTCCCAGCCCCTCCCGTCCGCTGCTGGAGAGGATGCTGGCGGGCGAGCATGCGAGCAGCGGCCTTTGGGCATCGGCTGCTCTGCTGCGCCCCGGCGGATCCAGGCGGCGGAAGCTGCGGGCTGGCGCGGCGGCGGCGGCCACAGTACGTGGCGGCGCGGTGTAGGTGACCTCGTGTTGCCTACTGGACGCGCTCCTGGCGGTGGCCGGCCCGCAGGCCATGCGCTGGCCGGTGCCTCCTACCGAGACGACAACGTTTCCGGGTCTCCCTCGCTATGATGGACTCCCCCAGTGACGACTTCGCCACCTCCGGTCTGCGCCGACATCGACGGTCTTTGGAAATCCCTGCTCACGGGTCGGGGCGAACACCCCGCGCGGCGACGGCCTGCGCTGTCAACGGCGACGCCCGAGGGTGCCGTTACCTCCTTGGAGGCATTGACATGACCCTGGCCGGATTTCCTCCTCGAGCACCGGGGGAAACCCTAGGTCCGGCATGCCAGACCGGGCAGCGCAGCGTCTCAGCGTTGTTCCCTTCTTGAAGGCACTGCCATGGCTGCACGTGGAGTACCTGATGCGGCGGCGTGAGGTTGGTGATGTGGCGCTCTGGCGTCGAATGCTACACAGGAGGTGGACGCACGGGGTGCAACGTATGCCAACGCCGACACTTCCCCGACGAGTTCTACACCAGTCCCAGACGGTCCCTGCCTCTCACCCCGCCGACTCCCTCTAGGCACACAAGGGCGCGAGGTATGTTGGGCTGGGCAGTTCTGGAGCTGAAATCGTCCCTGGAGGCGTCTGGCAACGGCGGTGTTGCTGCCCTATTGCTCCGAGCCTCGACACCTCGCCATTCTTGGTTGGAGGCAAGGCTAACGAGACCTGATGTCGTTGTAATCTGTAGTTGAGTGCACCTCCTCACCTAGTTGTAGTCGCTTGGTGAAGACGGTCGTGTGTGCGCGTGTGTGTCCCTCCTTTGTGGAGGTTGTACCTGTGTTATCTTCCTGTTCAATGAAATAAAACGTAAACTCTTTTGCGTTTTCTCGAAAGTTGATGTGTTATGCAAGTTTTCACTTCAGTTTTACTGTACAGGGAGCTCCTTGATCCCTCGTAGCTATAGTTGGTGACGGTTCTATGTTCTTTACTGAGAAGTTAATCTGTATCTTCAGGGATAAGTCGCTAAGGGAGGAGATAGAGTTTCTGGAGCAACAGGGAATAGCAGGCGTAAGCCATCACAGCCTCCTATTTTCGAAAGAAGAAGTCTTGCCGATGTGGAGTGAGAATGATGCACGGGGAAGGTCAGTGCTTCTGCCTTAAGAACACTGCATTTTGTCATTCTTTCTAGCAGTTAGCATGTCCTCTGTGCTATGTAGTACTAGGTGCCAGGGGTAAACATAACTTGACTTTATGCCATGTAGGGGTGCCGATCCTAATCCAAAGGACGAATGCGTCGTTGCTAGAACAAACTCAAATTCAGAGAACCTCCAATATAAAAGGCAAAGCTTTTGCCTCGTTTCAAAAAAAAGAAAAATTCTGAGAACCTCGAAGAAATAAACCGGCTGACAAGAATGTATGTCTCCTTCAGTTTCACAAAGAGCAACACTATTTTCCCCTATCTACAATAAGCTGAGAAGAATGTATGTATTGTGGCTGGCAGACACTGGAGTCGATGCTGCCTGAATGTGCAGACCAGATAGTACATGATTTGGATAATGAAAAGCTGACGGTGATCTCCGAGTCGTCGTCGTCCCGTGAAGCGATCTGCTGAATCGTCGTTTGTCTCTGCTATGTGCATCCTAGCTCATCGCCAACCGAAGCGGTTCATCAGCTTGCTGAATGTAGTTATCCTGTTTGTTCTGCCGAACTCTACTGAGGCAGTAAGTGGCTGCACCCAACGTTCGTTGGTTCAGCTTCTCTCTTATGTTCTGGATGAATATATGGAACACTTAATGTTGTTAATTTTCAATGGAGATAGACAGATAGCAGACGCTCATGCCTCAAGGGTGATCTTTCATACTAACCATATGTTGGTAATCTCGTGCTGCTAGCTGCCATCGTTTGTGTCATATTTTTTCACAGAGGTTCATGGAGTTCGAACTGAAGTCTCCACAAAATTGATGCGCCAGAGCGAAGCACCTGATGACAAACACCACAGGCTCTGTGACGTCGTCATGTCATCTACCACATTCACACCAGGTTGGAGTTAAAGTTGTGGGGTATTGATTGTTCCTGGCGGTGTCGTCTCGCAACATCGCCACCAACGGCACGTACTTAAACCTAACCGGTTTGCCGCGGCTGCTACAGCGATGAAAGTGACACTAGGAAGGCATCTCTGACTTCATCAGGGGAGATGGGCGTCTCAGGGTCAGACAGGTCGATCGCCTCGATGCCAACTCGAACAACCCAAACAAGCCGTGGCATGGATTCCCCCTCCCTGTCGCAACCGTGTCCGAGCCCTTTTCAACGCTTCTGTGCAGTTCACGCTTGGTAATTGTGCCATGACCAGATTCTGGAGTGACCTTTGGATGACAGGGATTCCCCTAAGGGCCCGCTTGGATTAACGTTAAAGTTTCTGGTCTGTAATATCTCAACCCCGCGCGCAGGAATTTTAGCAGCACCTCCGCACGTCCGTGAATATATCCGCCCGTTTTGTCTAAAATACCGGCAATCCAGTCAGGCCTAAAGGACAAATGGCCACATCTTCACTCTGCTTGCACCAGGAAGAAACTTACTGTACAACAGGCCTTGATCGACCAACGATGGACACGGCACTTTAGACATGAGCTTACACCAGAGGTTGTCGTGCATGGCGATCAGCTATGGGAGGGGGTGCAGTCCTTCTCCGACGCTCCTTCTCCGGTGCATGCTACTCCTCCTTCGGCGCCTCCTCCCGCGCGTGCTCCTCCTCCTCGTCGGAGTCGTCTTCTTCGCTATAATACGGCTCTGGCGGGTCCTCCTCCTCCGGTGTCTCTTCCTTCGGCGCCTCCTCCTCGTCGGAGTCCTCTTCTTCTTCGCTCGAAGACGGCTGGTCGGAGACGTCGGGGTTCGAATCGTCGGGGTCCGAGTCCGACGGCTCGTCTTGATCCCACCATGGGACGTGGGTTGTCCTCCATGGTGGTTGTGCCAGTCTGGTAGAGAACGAAGGGGAGAATGCGAGAATTGCCTAGCTTCGCGCGGTTCCAATCCTATTTTATTAGCCGCGAGCAGGCGGTTCCAATCCGTCGTTAATTAAGATGCATTGAAAAGGTACGCTTCAAGTTTGCAACTGCAATTTCTCAAGCACATCGCAAACGGATATCCTTTTCCAACCGTTGCCATAGAGTCCAATATTGGAAACGGAGGCAACGTTTTGACCGTTGCCAATATCATAGGTGACAGAGTACCAAATTTCTCCGTAACCAATGTTGACGGACCAGTCGCGCCCCAGTTATGCCAGGCCTCATCCGCAACGGTAAAATCACGATTTTTCGTCGCCTAACTTGTGTCGTTTCCATAGAGGGGTATCTGATCTGTCGTTCTGTACTAGTGTTTGGTTGTTTCTTTGATCCATCGCCCCTTTTTTTCAAGGAATCATAGAGCTCGGTTCACTTGTGGCATCCTTTGATCATCATCCAACAATGGCTCAATATGAATTTGGAGCCATAGCTGGTGCGGGTAGGGTTCTCGATCTTCACGGATCGATTGAGCGAGCTCAGGCAAGAACACAAGAACACAAACACGATACAAGGACATGTTGAAAGTGCATGTGTTGCCCTATGCGTGGTTTTGGTAATTAATGCCAATCCTTATAGACTAACGTTTGCATTGAGATATTCTTATAGATCTTGTCCATAGGAAAAGATTGGAATTCATGTGTTGGACTCTAGAAGATTACATGATGATCAATGCTCTATTCAAGGGTTTATATGAAGAATGGTCATGTGTAGAGTTGAGCATATTGCAAGTATGTCTTGAAGGATTCAAGACATCATCTTTGTGAAACGGAGCTTGGCGAGACTTTCCCATAATGGAGTATGGGGGAGTATTTGGAGAAGTCTTCATCAAGCATGTGCTAGTAAGCACAATCAAGAAAGGTGTTCCAACTTGAGGGAGTCAAGATCGTCATCATCTAGCTCAAGTGGAATGCTCAAGGCAAAGGTATGATCTTGATAGGGTTTCTATTTTACCAGTCTCGTGGTGTTAGTGGGAGACCGGGTTATATGATAGACGACGTACTATCAAGAGGGGCTCTCAAGTGAGTAACTTGATCGCATCTTTGTGGAGAGCTCAAACCTTTGCATATTTGGCATATCATCTTTCTTGGTTCTTATTTGTCTTTTATCCATGTGAGAATTTAGAGCTTGTGTTCATCCCCGTACCAAACTCTAGTTCATCAAAAACGGATTTCATTTGAATATCTTGTGGTGTTTTTGATGTTCGAGGTTTTACCGGTTTGTCTTTTGTAGAGAGGTCAAACTCTCATCTTGTGTTCTCCTCCTCACATGATGGACTATGATGTGTATATGCATAATCTTGTAGAGTTTGTGATTATCTTCGAAACAAGCCCAAGATCATAGAAAACGGAGTCCGGATGAAAAACTTATTGCGTTGTCGTGTTGGCAATATTATCGGTTTATCCTTGAGGAAAGTTCCACACCTTTCCATGTGTGGTGACTTTACTCTATTTGTAGGAATGCTCTTGTCGCTACCTTTCTAACAAAGTTGGTTTCATCCCATTTGGAGTTTTCTCGCAAAAGTTATGGGTGTTACAATTTCGGGTTCTGGGTGGCCAGCCCCCAGTCCGGCCTGGCCGGCTCCCAGGCCGGGCGCCTCTGCTGGGTGGCCAGCCTGGCCGGCTCCTAGGTCGGCCTCCCTGCACTGCCCAACGGGCACTTTTTAAGGAGACCTATTTAAGGGGGTTTCTTCCCCAATGGTTCTCTAACCTCTTGAGCACGTTTTCCCCCTCTCTCTCCTCCATTGTTGACCTTTGGAAAAGCTTGCCTTTCTCTCATTCCCTCTCATGATTCTTGTATATCTTTGAGGGAAAGTGAGAGGAGATCTAGATCTACATTTCCACCAATCCATCTCTCCTCTAAGTGAGGGGAACCTAGTAGATCTTCATCTTGGAGTTCTTGGTGCATCTCCTCTTTGTTCTTCCTCTCTTATTCCCCCATAAGCATTTGTTGCTTTGTTGGAATTTGAGAGTGAAGGATTTGAGCACTTGTGCTCTTGCCATTTGCTTTTGTGCATCGGTTTGTGCTCTCCACGAGGATTCGTGGAAGTGAAAGTTCATGAGCTTGTTACTCTTGGGTCTTTGGACCCTAGACGCCTTTTGTGGCGGTTGAGGCCTTTTGTGGCCACTTGGGAGCTCCCAATCCTTTTGTGGGTTGTGCCTCAAGATTGTTGTAAGGGACTCGATGTCCGCCCAAAAGGAAATCAATAGTGAAAGGTGAACCGAGCTTTTGGGCAAGGTTCATCGGAGAATAGGGTGAGGCCATTTGTGGCGTCTTGAGTTTGAAACTCACACCCCTCCAACGAGACGTACTCCCCTAAAAAGGAGGAACTCGGGAAT
Source organism: Poa pratensis (assembly GCA_947311845.1). Classification (NCBI taxonomy): domain Eukaryota; kingdom Viridiplantae; phylum Streptophyta; class Magnoliopsida; order Poales; family Poaceae; genus Poa; species Poa pratensis. The sequence continues at coordinate 5,243,894 of CAMZMU010000081.1, read as the reverse complement.
ACATCCTCATCTCCGCGTGACTCGGTTATTTCTATACCCGAGCTCTTTACTTATGCACTTTACATTGTGATAACCTTCGTTCTTGAAGTATTATATCTTGCTATCACTTTGTTGCTTGTCTTGCTTAGCATAAGTTATTGGTGCACATAGGTGAGCCTAGTATATTTATGTTGTTGGCTTGTTAATTTAAACACCTAGTTTTATTCCGCAATTATCAAGCCTAAAACAGAAAAGTTTTAAATCACCTATTCACCCCCCCTCTAGGCGACATCCTTGTCCTTTCACATGTTTCCCTCACCGGTGGGTCCAACCGGCCCAATAGAATCCACTAGGGAGAGATCGGCGAGCGCTCAGTAGAATCATGGGAGGATAGATTGGCAGTAGAATCCCGCGGGAGAGACGACCACGATAGAATCCAACCAAGAAAGACTAAGCACGAGAAGGGGTCTTGATACAAATTAATAGATTAATGATCTAAGGAGAGATTTTGAATACACAATAGGATCTTCTCCACAAGAGGAGGGGATGAGCACAATCCCAATTCTATCTCATGACTTGTCTAACCCTAGCACTGAGCATGGGGTCATACATATAGTATAAACCTAAAGGGGTAAGTGGGGAAAGTGATACAAGGGCTTCAGCCCGTTACTGCGCACATGCAGCGGTACTACCGCACGTGGGGGGAGAGGTAGTACCGGTGCACACCCGCGGTAGTACCGTTGAACACGTTCACAGGTTTGTTTAAGATCTTCTCCAGCGGTAGTACTAGGTTAGTACCGGCGGGGTACCATAGGCGATCCAGTAGAGTTTGGGTGTCTCACGGTAGTGGAGGCGGTACTTGCAACGGTAGTACCGCTCATGTGGATCAACGATAGTACCGCTCAGCACGGGCGGTAGTACCGCTCCTGGAGCTGGAGGCTCCTCTTCCAAGTCTCTGTCTTATCGGGCTTCATTCATCATGCACCTTGGTCATCCTCCCATGCATTTGTACTCGTTGTGACAAACCTAGTATCATCAAGGGACGGAGCATGACATAGTATACTATCCGAAAGGGTAGGAAATGAGCTCTCGGCGAGGAGTGAGTTCACATTTAAGCGCAATGGTGACTTGGCATATGTTAGAGTGCTTGACATGGTGATGGATGTCGGCTAGGCTACATCAATAGCACTCCTTGAAGAATGCCATCGCTTGGAGAACCATGTCCCCCACGCCGATGCCACTCATTCCTTGACGTGGGCTACATCAACAGCCCTTGACATGATCATGTGCGGCTTGGAACTTGCTACACTCGGCTTAGATATGTGACCACCTCTTGCTAAGAGAGCTGTCATTTCGATCACTCGGAATTTTGTAGAGCGTCAACTTCCTTTGCTCATGGAATTGCTAGCCCACCCTCTTCCCCAATGCGGTCCCTTTTTGCTAGGCACCCGAAATTGCATCTTGTCCAATGAGCATCCAAGCCTCGCAAATAAGTTGATCCTCCTTCTTCGTGTATAAGGTCATCCTCTTGTTCTTCCCCTTCAGGGTGGCGGTGAGTCGAGCCAGCTCGTCTTCGAACAATGCCTCCTCCTCGAAATAGAGACCCATCACCTTGGGTGTCGGTTTGAGTCTCGTCCCCGGCCTCGGCCTCGCCATCTTAATGCCTATCGTGGCCGCCTCCCCCATAGATCATGTCCTCCATGACACTATCAGTGTCAAAGTAGGCCGTCGTCAAGGCCGGCGTTTCCTCGAACACAAGGTGTTGGGGTTGGGGCATGCTTGTCGAGGCCGACATCGACTGTGTCGCCTTGCTACGCACCGGGACGTCGCCGGCACTCGGGGTGGCGTTGAGGTCAAGGGGAGGCAGCACCGGGGCGATCGGTGTCGAGGTTAACAATGGCGACGTGTCCCGGAACCGAGATGAGATTGTGCGCATGTGGGCGGGAACATGGTTGGGGATGCCGTCGAGAGAGCGTGTGAGCCAGACAATGGCGGCTTGCTTTTGCCAACGAGGCCAAGCTCGTCGCCGAGGCGACGTCAGAGGTGGGGACAAGGGCGTCTCCCGCAAGTGCGGCATCAAGGACCTACCCCTTGAGCATGAGCACCGCCTGAGCGGCGGCCTGGGTGGCAATGACGTCCGCGTTGGCACGGGCCAGGAAGGCGGCGGTGAGTTGCGCTTCAACCGCCCGAGGCGGCCTCGGTCGCGCGCTGCTTCTTCCTCTCCCTTCGGCCTTGCCTCTTGTCGGACCCAGGGAGCCGCTCCTTCTTCGGCTTGGCCAGGGCGGCTGTGTCCGTCGGGTTGGACAGGGCAACATCCTCCATCGCTGGCTATACATTTCGCCCCAAACCCGGACCAAACTTGGTCCGGATTTGGGGCGAAACGGACAAGACCGTGCTCGTCTGTCCAGTCCGTTGGGGAGGCTGTTGGAGTTGCCCTTATTGTCGGTTTTGCATTTGGGCGGGCGAGGAACCCAGGTGGCAATGGTTTCAAAAGCCGTCTCATCGTCTTCCAAAAAACAAAAGAAAAGGCATTAGAGATTTGTTTGCATGGTTCAGCAGAGATCCTCGGTCGCAACGGCGGACCGTGACTTCTCTTTTTAAGGGCATGACAACCATTGAAGGACGGGCCGACTGTAGTAGCCTAGGCCGAATGGAACTACTGGGCCAACAATTACTTAGAATTTTTTTTAAGGCAATTACTTAGAATTTATGGCTTTAATAAATCCGATGGTCAAGATACCGCACAAGTCTCAATTTTTTATTTTTGGGGACATAATAAACTTTAAAATGCATAGGTATGTTTCCAACGTACTCCCTCTATCCCAAGTTACTCTGCGTTTTGGGTTTTGTCAAAGTCAAACTTTTCAAAGTTTGACCAAACATATAGAGAAAAATATCAACATCTATAATATGGAATGGATATAATACGGTTATAAATTGTATGGCGATTCCAATAATATTTATTTTGTATTATAAATATTAATATTTTTTGACATATATTTAGTCAAAGTTTGCAAACTTTGACTTTGACTAAACACAGAACGCAGGGTAATTTGGGACAGAGAGAGTATCAACGTTTTGGGTTTGGTCAAAGTCAAACTTTTCAAAGTTTGACCAAACATATAGAGAAAAATATCAACATCTATAATATGGAATGGATATAATACGGTTATAAATTGTATGGCGATTCCAATAATATTTATTTTGTATTATAAATATTAATATTTTTTGACATATATTTAGTCAAAGTTTGCAAACTTTGACTTTGACTAAACACAGAACGCAGGGTAATTTGGGACAGAGAGAGTATCAACATCCCAAGTTTTGTCTATACCCGTCCTCAAGCATGTAGATAATTAAAAAATGCATTTTGAATCTTTATTGTCATAAGTTTTACACATATGATCCCAAATTCCCAACTACTCTATACATAATATTTCATTGGAGGGTAAAAGAGCAGCAGGCAATCATCGTATCAAGTATTAGAATGCAGCAAGAATAGCATCAAAATTAATAATAAACTTATTCTTTCATGCACCCTGAAGCAAAGTTATAATCTCATTCAAATGATTTTTGCAAAGTGAAAACATAAACAAGCTTATAAAAAAGGAATTTATCCTATTGTGGATCTAGAAAGAATTTAAGAAACTTGCACCTATTGAGTCCGAGAGATTCGATTCAAACCATAAGGCTGTGTTTGGATGTAAGAACTGGCCTCTGAATTGGCTATCTGGAATTTGCAGGCCTGAATTCCCCTGTTTGGTTGCCCATAGTATTCAGGGCTGGAAATCACAGCTAATTCCGAGCCACAGAGGAAATCACAGATTTAATTACAGGCAACAAGAAACCACCAGTACACCACATAGTTTTCAAACTTACAATAGACTAGCACAAAATCCATGCGTTGCTACGGGTATAGCAAATGTTTAGTCCATGTATTTAGCAAAACAGTTAGAGTTCATGTTTACTAAATGCCAATAATCATGTTCACATCTTATTTGATTTGTATACTCTAAAATATTTTGTAATTGATTGTCTTTACTCTGCATCACTGTATCTAAACTTGATACTGTCAATACCATGCGTGATGATTTAATTCGTTCCTTGCAAGGAGAAGTCGATGCGTTTGACAAGATGCACCACCTGATTTGATAGATCGAGAGGCATTATGGTGTCAGTTTCCAGTTTCACTTAGAAATCATTTTTTTTCTCGATTGGGAAGTCATGCTTCGGTCTTAACTAATTGAGCGAGAATATTATGAAAATTTCTTTTAATAAACGAAATAGTAGAATTTTTTAGAAAATAAATATATGAACTCATCTTACCTTTTGGTCTGTTATAACCTTATTTTTATTTATTTTAGACATGTGCTTTGTATCATTAAAATAAATATAATTTTTGTTAACAACTAAAAGGAGAAATATGTCACTATCTCGCGTGTGATAGTATAATGTAAGACACGTTAGCATCTCACGTTACTCATTCTCACTTGGTTCTTCTCATATCGATCCAATCCGGTAGTCATCATGGTAAAGCTTTAGCCACTCGACAAGACAAAAAAACAATACAGCACCAAAGTTTGACTCCAGCTAAAGAACGCCACACATGGAAAGTTCGAGACTTGACGTTTTGCTGGGAAGCTCATACTGGGCCGTCTGCTCAGCACAGCTTGCTCGGGCCATCACCAGTGCAAGCTCTGCCTGGCCCATCAGCCGTCATAGACCTTGTCGAGCATCTGAACAATCCACAAGCGTGTTGGACATGTATACGTATAGGAGCCGGACAACACTATGGTAATTAACTTGAACCGAGCCCGGACAGTCAGCGATCTGGCGGCGGGTGATCGGGCGTTTTTTTCTTGTTCTCTTGACGTACCGCCGACAACCATCACCTTTAACGATATTATATAGTAGAGATACTGCATTCCACCATGCGATACATAATAAACAATACAACTAAGATTCAACAGGTAAGGTTACTATAAGGTGTAACCTCTAGGTGCATTTTTCAGGTTCTACCAACAAGCTCAACACCTGACAGCCCAGGGTGAGAGACTGACATTGCCCGACACCAAACATCTTCAGCTTGGCTACTAGAAGGATCTTCAGTTTTATCTAGAAGGATCTAGATAAAAAGGGCTGGAGGCCCAACATAGCTCAATATCGCCATAATGAATGGCATCAAGGGGTTTGTTGATGCTGGAGGTCATCGAAGCTCTTCAGACTGGCTATTGGAAAGAGGATCTTGTAAAGGACATCATGTATCTCCCAACAATGTTGCCGACAGGTAGAGGTCCCCTGTCACCAGAAACATCACGATGATTAGTGCTAGTTTCCAAACAATTTCTACAAAACAATTGAAAGTACTCATATTTAAGCAACTGTATCCGAGCAATTTCTTATAGCACATTCTTCTGGTAACTACAAACATATATGGGCATTTTGCTCCCAAGTCACTATATATTGACTGTTTATCATGGCTATTCAATCTCCAATCATACAACATCTAGTCCAAAGGACGGATTTATATTATGATTAGCACAAGATTTCCTCAACCATACAAACATAATACAGCAAGTGTAACTGAAAAAATCCGAGTGGTGCATTCTACTCTAGTACTCTTCAACCATTAGCCCATTACAGAACAATTATCGTGGCATTCAATCTGAAATCATACTGGATCTAGTCCAAAGCACAGATCTATAATGACTACCACAAGATCTCCTCAAAAGTTGAAGTATTCTATGATATTCTCAAGACAAGAGCAATCAGACACAATGCATGTACAGGAAGATGGGCCTAGCGACGTGGGAGTGGATGGGTTTCTTACCAGGCACGAGAATCGCAGCTGTTATTACGGTTATCACCCATGACGAATACATGGCCTTCAGGGAGTCGCTGCAGGACGACGATGCACGGTTTAGTAGGGATCCGGCCAAAGAACCGAGCAGATAACAAGAATGGGGGGCAGGAAGAGATCATCCACCATCTGAGGCCCGTCAATTAGAGCAACGAGGCACTCAGGAAGTCAACAACACGGAGCAGCCATGCCACATTTGGTCATCTTCTTGCGGTGGTATAGTCAATTTGTGATAGCAGTTTGGGTATTATCTCTGGACCTGGCAATAGCAACTCCTCAATGTTGTTCAAGGAGACAATGCTCACAGGTAGAAAAGAGACGCGACAAACCATGGCCTCCATTGTGTATGATGCGCTGTGGGTTGCGGTGTAATGTTCCTTCTGTGCAACACCGTTGACAATAAGCTGGCCTTCTCGGACCTGTAAGAAAGTGGGTGTAATTACAATGTAGGAATCCAGTTTAAGGGGGGACTAGTGGAGTGACCCACGCACTTGCATGGCTAGATCTTTTACTCCCTCCGTATCAAAATATAAGAGGTTTTAGATATTGCAATACGGACTACACACGGATTGAAATGAGTGAATCTACACACTAAAATGCGTCTAGGTACATCAGTCAGAAAAATGCTAAATATCTAAAACATCTTATATTTTGGTAGCGAGGGAGTAGTAATTAAACAACTCTTTAGGATATTTTAATATTTTTCCAGTCCTTCAATAAATATAGCATATTACTAATCCAGGTATATTTATTTATGTATCAAGGGTATGATTCATTGATAACATATGTTTAAGAAGTATTATTTGCATTTATGAACTTTATGACTCCTTTAATGCTATTGTGAGACTAAAAAAGAAGTAACTCTCATGAAAAAAATTGTACATGTGTAATATAAAATATACTATGAAAATATTGTTTGCGATTTTTTGTAAAAAAAATTGTGTGGCAGAATAGTTTTTTCCCTTGCAATGGTAACTCTTCTCACAAAAAGAAAATTTTCCAAATAAAAGAAGAAGCTCAAATTGGACTTAAACTTACAACATTTCCTAACTATTTTTTATATCCATCTTGAGATATAGTAGTTCTTACATCGTTATTGCAAGTTAAAGTTTTGCATAGATAGCAATTCCTTCTATTATTATTTAGAAAATACATAGCTCCTTTGGCACAGTTTTTGTAGAACTGTCCATCTTACATCCAGTAAGCCTACCCAGCAATCCCCCTGATGCGCCTGAGAGAGTCACTCCAGGGCCTTGCGAGGTGAGGTATGAGGTATCTGTAACATCTATCTGCCTCAATTTTGTCGATTATTTTCTTGGCATGTGAGACTTCCAATACATTGGCAAAAAGTTTTGTGAGGTGACATGCTAATTTGGAGAGCTGTATTTTGTTATTAGAAAATATAATAACCAAATTGCTTTTTTATTTTGGAAAAGACAATTGCGCTAAATCTTGAAGCAAACAATTGCACTAAATCATTTGTTTTGAAAACTGACAATTGCATTAAATCACTTTTTATTTTCGAAACAGATAATGAAAGTTGTTAAGACCTTGCTATTTATTTTTTGCGGGGAAGACCTTGCTATATTTTGATTAATTAATTGTTAATCCCTGTAATATCACAAATAAATGACATTTTAAACATGTATTTAGTCAAACTTTCACTGATATTGTTTCAGTAACTCGGATTAAAAATTTAAAAATCACATGCATAGATTTGTCTCCAAACGTATTTCTAGAATCTAATATTTTTCATGCTTTTTTTACATATATTACAGAGGGAGTAACATAGGATATAAACAGAAAATAAATAAGGTTATCTTTTATGTGCATAGTCCCATACTTATAGCTCAAGTTAGCAATGTGAGTGTTGTGTTGCCATTAATTTTGTTTTCTGAAAGACATGTCAGATTGGACAACGTGCATGATTGCCGCCATTACTTCGCCATGCGAGTTCTCCTGGCTTAGAGTATATTAAGAAAATATTGTGTTTCTGTTCCTGATTATAATTGCGCTTGGAAGCTACAACATCAATGAACAACACCTGTGTGGATGGAAGACAATGGATGCTACCAACTAATAAGGTGGATGGAAGACAATGTCGTGCATCTTGATATAAAGCGGTGAATGAATGATAGTAACTAATAAGGTGGATGGAAGACGATGTAAAGCAGCATATTTTACCTCGATGAAATCTCCAGGGGTTGCAAGCACCCTCTTAATAAACACGACATCTTTATTTACGCCGCAATTCTGCCAAAAGCAGCGCAATGTAGCTGAATCAGACCGTGAAGGTGGAAAGTTCACAATGGAAGAAGAGAAGCAAACGTACCTGCAAAGCCGTGGGCACCCTGAAGAAGATGATGTCGCCCACAGACGGCCTCCGGAACATGTAAGTGACCTGAGCAAAATCAAACCAGAGCATGCAATCCCCATTTGGTTAGCGCAGATCCGAGCAAAGCAAGTGTATCCAATAGAGAAGCCATCAATTAAAATGGAATATAGATATTAGGAGGTGATGTGGGGAGAAAAGGGGAGTTACTTTTTCGGCGACGGCGCGGTCGCCCGAGCGGAGGGTGGGCGCCATGGAGGAGGAGGCGACGAAGCGGACCTCGGCGAGGGCCGCGGAGACGAGGAGGAGGGCGAGGAGGATCTTGAGGCCGTCGGAGCAGGAAGGGCAGCGGAGGCCGCGCGGGAACGAGAGCTTGGGGAGCCACCACTGGTGGTGCAGGAGGGAGGCGACGGTGAGCAGCTGCTTGTTGCAGGGCAGCCAGTCGGACGGCGGCAGCGGCGCGATGAGGCCCCGCAGCATACGCGGCGGCGCCATCGCCATCGGGTGGAACTGGATCCCCTTCACCGCCTCCTGCTTCGCCTCTCCGACCTTCTCCGCCAACTGGGGTGGGGTGGTGTGGGGAGGAAGACTGACTTGTAAGTAATGGTGGTGAAGGTTGGTCTTTCTTGTCATTAAGAAAAAGAAAATGGAGGCCCCGCGAAAAAAAAATGGAGGGTTTCCTTCCACACCAAGACTCCTTCGCTGACTCTGTAACCGAGGAAGGCAGACCAGGACCAGCTCTCTGGTTGGTCTCTGTGTTGGGAGTGAGATGTGTACTAGCTAGCTAGCTATGAGACGCGCGGCCTAGCACGATGGCAAGGTCGAGCAGACTGCCCACCCGGGTTCGATCCTCAGGGACGGATTTCTAGCTGTTTTCTCACAGCTGCACTGTTCACCCGACGACACTGTACAGGCGAGGTCGACGTGCCCGTCGGTCCCGGAGCAGCAGTCTTCGGCAAGCCTCTCAGGACGTATTAGGGATATAAGTTGTAGGTCTATTTTAGACACATAGATACAAGTGGCTAGACCCTTTTCAAGTTGGGCCTTCAACCTAGTGTTCTCCTCCATGAGAGATGCATTAAGACATAAAGGGTTAGTAGCACAAGCATTGGCATCTTTATCATTATGAGGAGTGGTGAAGCTAGCATATATAAATTGAGCTTGTAATTTAGCATATGACCCCTTGAGCTTGGTGAGCTCACTTGAGGTCACCTTGTGGGTTTCCCTAAGTTGCTCAAAATTCTCAAGGAGTTTGTTATGACTCTCTACAAGCTCATCATTTTTAATTTTTAGATCACTAGCAACTTGAATAGAGGTTTCACGGGTTTCTTTTGCCTTGGATAAATCCTTGGCTTGGATCTCCTCAAGTTGCTCCCGGAACACTTGTTCCTCAACAAGTTGCTCTTCTAGCTCACCAATTTTATCGGCATGATCACGTGCATGCCCCTCAAGCTCATAAATCCTATTCTCCTTCTCCTCAAGGAGGTGTTTGGCTTCTCCATATTGGTACATGAGAGCCTCAACCATTTTCTTGGTTGGACCTTGGAGCTTGTTTATAAAGAGGGTAATTGTATCCTCTTTCTCCTCATTTTTCCCTACATCCTCAACACAATCCAAGAGAGATGGTTTAGAGGAGATAGTAATTTTAGGTGGGGAATTCACCTTGGTTTCCTTGGCCATGAGGCACATAGGCTTGGAGATCTTGTTGTCATTTGGAGCGGTGAAAAGGGGCGCCAATGAAGGAGGAAGGTTGCCCATTGCAAGAGCCGCCATCCCCACTTCCTCACTTGTATCATCATCCTCCTCTTCGCCACCGGACTCATACTCTTCTTCATGTGTTGCGGTGATAAGAGCCTTTTGAGGTTCTCTCTTGATGAGGTACTTGATGGGCTTGGGGAAGAACTTCTTCTTCTTTAAGATGAGTTGGCCTCCAAAATCTTCTCTTCTCTCATAGAGGCAATCCTTCACAAGGTGATTCTCTTTTCCACAATTAAAGCACATTCTTTTCATTTGTGGGGAGAAGTTGCTTCTAGGGGAGAAGTTGCTCTTGATATTCTTTTTGTTCCAATACTTGGTGGCGGCAAGAGCAAGCACCTCATTGAGTTCACCCACAAAATCTTCTTCATGATGACCACTTGTGCTTTCTTCATATCTTGGATGTTCTTCCACATGAGCCTTCAAGGCAAGGTTCTTTGTGCCACGAATTTGGTTGATGGAAGACTTGGACGTGGCCTTCAAGGTATCATAAGTGACGAATTATGCCATAATGTCATTGGAACCAAGTGGATATTTAAGAACAAGCAAGACTCTCATGGTCAAGTCATCCGCAACAAAGCAAGATTGGTTGCACAAGGCTACACCCAAATCGAAGGAGTCGACTACGGTGAAACCTATGCCCCCGTTGCTAGACTTGAATCCATTCGCTTACTAATTGCTTATGCATCTACTCATAATATTGTCTTATATCAAATGGATGTTAAAAGTGCTTTCTTAAATGGTCCACTAAATGAGTTGGTGTATGTTAAACAACCTCCGGGTTTCGAAGACCCTAAATTTCCTAACCACGTCTACTTACTACATAAGGCTCTTTATGGGCTCAAGCAAGCTCCACGTGCTTGGTATGATCATCTCAAGGAGTTCTTAGTAGACCGTGGCTTTGAAATTGGGGTAATAGATCCCACTCTTTTTACAAAAAGGGTAAATGGAGATTTTTTCGTATGCCAAATATATGTTGATGATATTATCTTTGGTTCCACTAACCGTGAATTTAGTGATCAATTTGGCAAGCTAATGACCAAGGAATTTGAGATGTCCATGATGGGAAAGTTGAATTATTTTCTTGGCTTTGAAATCCACCAATTTCGAGAAGGAACATTCTTATGTCAAGCCAAGTATATTAAGGACATGCTCAAGAAATTTGACATGAACAATGCCAAGCCTATAAGTTTCCCATGGACTCCAAGGCGGATCTTCACTTAGATCCGGATGGTAAGGAAGTTGATCAAAAGCTTTATCGTTCTATGATTGGATCTTTGCTTTACCTTTGTGCATCTAGACCGGATATTATGTTTAGTGTGGGTATGTGTGCAAGATTCCAATCAAGTCCTAGGGAAAGTCATGAAACCGCGGTTAAAAGGATTCTAAGATACTTGATGGATACTCCTAACTTTGGTCTTTGGTATCCCCAAGGCACAAGCTTTGATCTTGTAGGTTATTCGGATGCGGATTGGGCGGGTTGCAAAATGGATAGAAAATCAACTTCGGGTACTTGCCAATTCCTTGGTAGGTCCCTTGTGAGTTGGTCTTCTAAGAAGCAAAATTGTGTGGCCTCGTCCTCCACCGAAGCCGAATACATTGCCGCCGGAAGTTGTTGTGCACAACTATTATGGATGAGGCAAACTTTAAAGGATTATGGTGTCATTTGTGACAAAGTGCCTCTTTTATGTGATAATGAAAGTGCCATCAAAATTGCTCACAATCCGGTTCTTCATGGGAAGACCAAGCATATTGAGATCCGGTATCATTTTATTCGAGATCATGTTGAGAAGGGTGATATTGCAATCAAGTATGTCAACACCAAGCTTCAACTCGCCGATATGTTCACAAAGCCTCTTGGTGAAGCAAGATTCAAGGAGTTGAGAGGAGAACTTAATGTGGTGGACATAAGCAATTGGATTTAGTGGACTTCTTGCATACCTACCCATATTAGACGATATTCATTTGGTTTGGATGTAGGCATGGACATAGGGGGAGTGCGGTCCTAATCCATTGGACTATCCCTCCCCCCATTATGCCGATAGTAAGAACTCATTTTGTCTCTATATTTTCATTTCATGAATTGTGAGCTTAAATGACGAGTAGTGGCCGTGAACCCGAGATACATCTTCGCGGTGTCACACCACAAACTCATACATGGTGGCCTTGGCCACCGCCCTCTTCTTTATGAAGAGTTGGTTCTTTTCGGTCTTAATTGAAAATCATTTGGAATTTTGGTCCTATTGTTGGTTTTATGGGAAACCCACTCATCTTGGCATTTCCTTGTTCGATTTTTGCAAGTTTGAGTGTGGAGTACCAATGTCAGTTTGGCAATCTTATCCCAAGCCTATCTTTCCTAAAAACACTCCATCTTATGCACACAAGTCTTATTTTGAAACTGAGGAGAAAGGGTTTAGCAGGCCAGAATTTCTAACGAAATCCTGACAATCGGATTATCCGATCTGACTTGCTCGGATTATCCGATTCAAGTCAAGATCGGATTATCCGATTTGGCGGTTCGTCGCCTAAATAGAGCAGGGGTCGGGGTGAAGGGCTCAGTCGAGCGTTTCTTCCACCCCCGACCCTCTCTCTCCTCCAGCGCCGCCGCCTGCTCTCCCCGCGCCTCCCCGGCATCTCCGGCCGTCCCCAACTCCGGCATTTGGCCGGATTTGGTGCTCCTCCTCCCCGGGAACCGATTCACCCAAGCTTTTTCCTCAATGGACGAGGGTAACTTCTTCTCTCTCATCTCCTAGGTGTTCTCACCTAGATCTTTGTAAGAAGTTGTTTTGGCTGGTGGTAGTGGTTCCCCTTGGTACTTAGAACACTAGGCTAGCCCCCCTTTTGTCGATCTACTGCTAGACCTAGGACTTGAATCAATTTGTTGCTGCCAGATTCAGATCGGATATTCCGATTCTTCTGAACCGGATATTCCGACCAGTCGGATTATCCGATTCATACTTAATCGGATTATCCGAAATTGCTCAGTGTATTTTTCAGCCACATTTTGATTTGTCCAGGACTTAGTAGACTCAACTTAGGGATGCTCTCCTAGTGTACATTGTACCATTCCTTGCTCTGTGACTTGTGTGTACTCATCTATGCTATCCATCTATTGCTCTATCTCACAGGTGGTTCCGGTAGTCGTGGTTCGGGTAGTCCTCCGAAGAAGCATGCTAGAAAAGACAAACAACATCCAAGAAGAAGCAAGTTGCACATAAACCTTCGAAGAAGGGCAAGGAAACTCGCCCCAACTACTTGACCATGAACCCGTTGACTATGCCCAAGTCCGTCAGTCCAACTGGTATGAATGTGCCAAGAGATGAAGATATTGAAGATCCCAACTTCTGGTGCATGGAGCAGATATATATATACAATGACATCTATAAGCATTATCTCCACCCTATTCGCCCGATGCAGCCCTACAGAATGCGAGATATCAAGGCCAAGGCCAGTTATGCTCAAGCTGCAGATGTGATTGAACAGATGGGCATGGTTTCTCTCATTGAAAAGCAATGTCCCTACCATGTGCCAATGATTCTGCAGTTTTTCTCCACCTTGGTGAGAGACTGACCATAAAAAGACCATGAAATGGATGACGGGTCGCACTCAGTGTACATCCTCCTTTGCTCGGTTGTCTACTCTTCTTGGCTATTCATCCTACCGCAGCAACCTTCCTCCTAGTGGTTACCGTATGCACACTGTTGAGAAGTTCAATAAAAACATAATGAAGGACATGTATGGGGCTAATGGATTATTGGCCAAAAACAGGGCCTCCTGCCCTCTATGACCAGCTTGTGATCATCTTCCGCTCAACTATTGCTCCCAGTGGAGGTAACAATGACAATATAGTTGCTCCTCTTGCAAATCTGCTTTGCCTTGCTAAAAGATTGTTGAGAATGAAGACCCTGAAGCTGAGTTTAAAGTGGATGTGATGCATTTCATCTTTCGTGAGTTGTTTGACTCTATGGTCAGTGGGCTCACTATTCCTTATGCTCCTTACATCATGATGCTCATCAAGGACACTTGAAGAACCACAACTTCAACAAGTATGATATGGAGCCCCATTCGTACAAGAGGGTTTATCAGAAGAGGAAAGAGGTTATTCCATCTTCTGCTGCTGCAGCTCCTGCCCGAGGTTCCTTCATGGGTGATGCTCGTCGTGGCGCCACCCGTCCGTCTCCGGTTCCTTCCTTTGATCCGCCCAAGAAACTGAACTGGTTCCAGCGGAACATCCTGTGCATGAATGCGACATCCGGAGGGGACAGTATGACACTTATCTTAGGCAGGAGAACATTCTCAAGCACCTTCCTCGCCTCGCAGATGACCCCCAGAGTCTGCTCCTCTCTCTTATGTCAGTGGAACGAGGGCTCTCAGTTTCCATGGACTCAGCTTGAGTCTCATCTTCTAGAGACAGCTTCTGCTGGCCCTTCCCGGCCATCCTACACTCGTGCCCGTACTTATGAGTCTTCAGAAGAGGATGTCTGAGGAAAATGATGATGATGGTGCTGATGGCGGTGACGTGTTGGTGATGATGATGATGATGATGATGCCTCTGAGTCGGAGTGATCTACTTGGGCCGTAGCATCGCTCTTTTCCCTTTTTGGCGTTTCGATGCCAAAGGGGGAGAAGTAGTTCTATTAGGTCTCCGTGTGGGATTTGCATGGGTTTCGGGCACAAGCATATGCTTTTACCATTCTTATTGCGCTTGTGTCCATTTATGTCGAACTTATTCGTGTTGTGTTTTCTGTGGAACTTATGTGTGTGAACCTTTGTGCTTAAGTTATGAGACATATGGATTTCTAATATGGTTATGCGGTGTATTCTTGTGCTATGGTTTATTTCAACTCTATTGTGCACAAGGTATAGTTCCCTATTTTGATATGTCTCCCATGAAATTTCCTATCTAGTTTCCTTACTATTTGGAGGTGCCCTCTTCCTATATGTGTTGCATTTGTATTCAAATGCAATTTAATTATATGCACACATTCAGGGGAGCTTCTCATGTCTTAAGCTCGGGAATCTAGATAATATAATTATGCTTTCCTTGCAAATCCTAGTGTTGTCATCTAACACCAAAAAGGGGGAGATTGAAAGGACATTTCTTAATCCCTTGTGTTTTGTGTGTTAGGCAACAACACTAGTGATGATTTAACATGTGAATCAAGTGATGCAGGTTTTAAGTGTGTAAAACATCTTTGCATCAAATCCAAAAAGGGAGTTGAAAAGAGCCAGTTTTGTTGCTGAAGAAAATCGGATTATCCGATGTTGGAAGTTTCGGATTATCCGATTTGCAAAGTCTGCTGAAATTCTGCTAAGGACTAGAAGAAACTTCACACTGAAGATATTCGGATTATCCGAGTGGGAAGTATCGGATTATCCGATGATCAGGATTTGCTCGAAATCTGCTAAGGACTAGAAGAAACTCACACTGAAGATATTCGGATTATCCGAGTTGGGAAGTATCGGATTATCCGATGTCAGGATTTGCTCGAAATCTGCTAAGGACTAGAAGAAACTTCACACTGAGGATCTTCGGATTATCCGATGATAGTCTGATCGGATTATCCGATTCCATCGGATAATCCGATTGACTTGATCGGATTATCCGATTTACCTGTCTGCAACGGCTAGAACTGGGGCAGTATATAAAGGCCTTCTCCTACCTTGGAGAGGGTACCACGACCAGAACTAAAGCCCCCACCATTGTTGAAAGCTTCAACTCCTAGATCTCTCCCTACCCACTCAAACACCTTGTCCTTCTAGGACTTGGGAGAGATGGCCTAGATCTACACTTCCACCCAAGCGATTTGATTTTCCCCTCCGTTCTTGAGAGGGCTTGAAGCTTGTAAGTTCGTTGATACTTTGGATTGTCGTTGGTCGTTCTTGTGGCTTTGGGAGCCGCGGGGACTAGCCGGGAGCCTCCAATTAAGTTGTGGAGTCGTGCCCCGGCCTTGTGATTCTTGTGGCTTTGGGAGCCGCGGGAATTTGGTGAGAGCCTCCAATTCGGTTGTGGAGTGTGCCTCATCCTTGTAAAGGTTTGTTGCCGACCTCGAGGGCATCATATAGTGGCTCGTGGAACTCCTCATCGGAGGATAACACGAGGGAGATACGGTGTGCCATATCAAGGCTATTCGGAGTTCACTTTGTGACTCCGCACCGCTCCAACGGAGACGTAGCTTCCATTGGGAAGTGAACTTCGGTAGAACATCTCCGCGTCACCGTGTGGTTATCTCTTAACCTTCCTTTACTTGTATTGCTAGCTTATCTTGTGTAGAATATCTTGCTAGCTTGCTTATTGCTATCATATAGGATTGTTCACCTAGTTGCATATCTAGTGAACTTATATTTGAGCAATTCCCAAATTTGTATCAAAAGAAAAAGAAAATTTGTAGTTGCCTATTCACCCCCCCCCCCTCTAGTCAACCTACTCGATCCTTTCACTAAGCATACACGAACCTCTTATGTTAGTAAGGGGATGAGAAGTGAATCCCCGTTTACGCTTGTGCACTCTGATGTTTGGACTTGTCCAGTTGTGTCAGTCAGTGGTATGAAGTATTTTGTGACTTTTCTTGATTGTTATTCCAGAATGACTTGGGTTTATCTGATGCGTCACAAAGATGAAGTGTTCACCTGTTTTCAGAGTTT
Source organism: Poa pratensis (assembly GCA_947311845.1). Lineage (NCBI taxonomy): Eukaryota > Viridiplantae > Streptophyta > Magnoliopsida > Poales > Poaceae > Poa > Poa pratensis. The sequence goes on along the minus strand of CAMZMU010000081.1, from coordinate 5,227,323 downwards.
TGTGCCTATGTGAAAAATCAGTTCAATGTACAAATCCAGATGATTAGAACTGATAATGGTACTGAATATGTCAACAAAACTTTTGCTACTTTCTTATCCTCACATGGTATCCTGCATCAGACTTCATGTCCTAATACTCCTCCCCAAAATGGATTTGCTGAGAGGAAGAACAGACACATTCTTGAAGTTGCTCGTTCTCTCATGTTTACCATGAATGTACCAAAGTTTCTATGGAGTGAGGCGGTCATGACTGCAACTTATTTGATCAACAGAATGCCTTCAAAAATATGAATGACTTTGTTGTTCCACCCAAACTCTTTGGTTGTACATGCTTTATCAGGGATCACAGGCCATCTGTGGGCAAACTTGATCATCGGGCAATCAAATGTATTTTTATTGGATATTCCTCCGGACAGAAGGGGTACAAATGTTGGAGTCCAACAGAACGGAGGACATTTGTGAGCATGGATGTCACGTTTCGTGAGTCAGAACCTTTTTATGGCGATGCAAATGATCTCAGTGACTTGTTCCAGGGTCTTGACCATCTTGGTGATGCTCAAGAGGGGGAGAAGGTTGGAAGCAATGATGATTTCCAGCAGCATGGTGACCAGCAGCAGCTTCCTATTGTTGAGGAGATTCCTGTAATTCAAGACAGACCTACACCACCACAAAGATGGCTACCGAACCCACGTGTCTACTCCAGAAGACGAGTTCCAAGGGAACAAGAAGTAAATGAGCAGGGTGAGCAACCAGTTGAACACAAACAACAAGAGAGCACAAGTGTGGAATCTGTGGAAGAGAGTCCATCTCATACTGCATCTAATAATAGTCTAGACTTGCCAATCGCAATAAGAAAAGGGGTACGGAAAGTTAATCCAATACATTGATTAGGTTATGATGACCATGACATAGGAAACTATATCTCTTATGAGGCTTTGTCTCCCTCATTTCGAGCTTTTGTTATATCACTGCAAGTTGTTTCTGTTCCTAAAGATTGGAAGGCAGCCAAGCAGGACCCAAGATGGTGCAATGCAATGATGGAGGAATTAGAGGCATTGAAGAAAAATAAAACATGGGAATTGACATATCTCCCAGAAGGAAAGAAGGCAGTGGGTTGTAAGTGGATCTATACAGTAAAACAAAATTCAGAAGGGAAGATTGAGAGATATAAGGCAAGACTTGTGGCAAGAGGATATAGTCAGACTTATGGCATTGATTATGATGAGACCTTTGCACCAGTGGCAAAAATGAGCACCGTTAGAATATTAATCTCATGGGCTGCAAACTTTGGATGGCCCTTGCACCAACTTGATGTAAAAAATGCCTTCTTACATGGTGATCTACAAGAAGAGGTGTATATGGAGATGCCACCAGGATTTGTTTCGGCTGAAACTAAAGGAAAGGTATGTAGGCTGAAGAAATCACTATATGGTCTAAAACAATCCCCACGGGCCTGGTTTGATAGGTTCAGACAGGCTGTGTGGCATGGGATATGGTCAATGCAATGGAGATCATACATTATTTTACAAACATGCTCAGCGGAAAATCACCATTCTTGCAGTATATGTTGATGATATTATCATCACAGGAGATGATGATGTGGAAATTGTAAAACTAAAGGAGTGTCTTAATCAAGCCTTTGAGGTGAAAGATCTGGGAAAACTTAAATACTTCCTCGGAATAGAAGTTGCTAGATCCTCAAAAGGAATAGTTCTATCTCAGAGAAAATACACCTTAGATCTTCTAGATGATATGGGCATGTTGGGATGCCGGGCAGCTTCAACTCCTATTGACCAAAATAACAAAGTAACTGCAGAGTTTGGCGAGTCTGTAGACAAGGAAAGATATCAAAGACTTGTTGGAAGACTAATTTACTTATGCCACACCATACCAGATATATCATATGCAGTGAGTGTAGTGAGCCGCTATATGCATGATCCCAGGGATGGACATTGGGAAGCTGCTCAAAGAATCTTGAGGTACCTAAAAGGAACTCCAGGGAAAGGGTTGTGGTTCAAAAGTAATGGTCATTTGGATGTAGATGGCTATTGTGATGCAGATTGGGCTAGTTGTTTGGATGATCGAAGATCCACCTCAGGTTATTGTGTGTTTGTTGGAGGAAACTTGGTGTCATGGAGAAGCAAGAAACAATCTGTGGTCTCAAAATCAACAGCTGAAGCAGAGTATAGGGCTATGTCACAAGGCTTCAGTGAAATGTTGTGGGTAAGAAACCTCTTAAGTGAACTGAAAGTGCTAAGAGAAGGAAGCTTGAAAGTGTGGTGTGATAACATGTCTGCTATAAGCATAGCAAATAATCCTGTCCAGCATGACCGAACCAAACATGTGGAGATAGACAGGTTCTTTATTAAGGAGAAGATTGATGCAGGGATTATATCATTGGCTTATGTGCGTTCTGGACAACAAGTGGCAGATTGTTTGACAAAAGGGTTGGGAACAAAAGAGTGTAATCTTGCATGTGCCAAGATGGGAATGATCGACATTTATCACCCATCTTGAGGGGGAGTATTGGATAATTGTTGGAGATACATAGCTGGGCCTTTCTTAAGTTCTATGTGGCCCATCAAGCCCAGCCCAGAAACTAACCTATATAAAGGTTTCTATCCTGTACAGAAGGAAGTGCTCTCACGTCCCAGTCCACAGCCGCCAATGAAACCCTAATCAGGTTAGTCTCTCATCCCAGCTTCACATTATGTTTTGTACATACAAGTGAATTTCTCTGTTGTTGTATATGGTTCAGCTATAGTATGTGCGTGGGTGAATTTGCATCTTCTTGAGCTGTGAAGAATTGAAATGTTTGGTCCATGGCAAGATGGTCCTTCACTTCACGGTAACCGAGGAGAGACAAGCCAGCTCTATCTGTGCTCGGTGCTTGTGTTGTGTAATGTGTACACACTGGAGAATGGAGTGGGAGGGCGCTCTCCTCTGCCAGCAAGGAAAATGACCAATCTGCCCTCCGGCAAAATTTGGATAGATTTCATGATAAAAAAGTTAACAAGAAATATAGCAAATGTTTTTTTTAACCCAGCGCAGGAGCTCCATGGTTTACTAAGGAGTGAGACACCAGAAATTCGCCTAGACTGGGATTCGAACTCTGCTGAGCTCACTGCACCACCGCAGCACTAACCACCCGACTATTAGTCGGTCCATCTTTCAATTTTCGCCACAGTTTTGTTTCTAATGCTAGATTGATACTACAATGTTGGCAATTACTTTTTTGCCACAGCTTGGGTATTCTAATACACAATATTGCACTACATAGCGGGAGAGACTTGTATATGATCTCTCCTCTAGGTAAGATCATAGGATCCAGTCATAAAATCATATTTAGAAATTGTTAAAAAAATCTTTAAAAAAAATTGAGCAACAAACTTACGAGATGTTTCTACAGCTCCACGAAATTTTATCTCAAAATTCGATCTATAGTTAGAGAAACAAAAAAGCTAAATTACCCTATGAATAGTGTCAGCTTTAGGTGAATAGTGTTTAGCAGTTAGCACTATTCACAGCAAAGTTTTTCTTTTTTGTCTGGTCGCATTTGAAGCAGCAAATTTTTTGGCGCTGCATATATAACATAGATGTGTGTTGTCAAATTTTTTGAGAATATTTGAACATGTTTTGTCTATTCAAAAAAATTGATCTCATAAACCTATCTAATATTAGATCCTACCCAAGTTTCCTATACATAGTGTCATTTCACATTGCTGCAGAGAGTGGCAAATAGTCAAATTTCATTTGATGATGCAAAGTCACAATGTCTTTACACTTGATATTACTAAATAAGCTGGCATAGCGATGTTGTATTTCATAGTATTACTGTAACACACACCTTTTATCTTGACTGTACATACATATGCCTAACGTTCACCGCTCTACACTCCCGGAATCTTCCTCGCTGGCGAACGACTCGATATGAGGTTCAGGCGGACCGCCAATGCCTTTTTCTGACGACAACAAGAGACCGGCTCGTAGGCCGAGAGGCAGCCTCGAGATGATGAGCCTCGCCACGTTTTCGGCCGCGACGGCACCCGTCTCCATGGCGCTCGCCGCGCTCTCGAAGCTATTCACGTAGTACAGGTGCTTCCCGTCCAGTATTATCGACGCAAAATCTTCCGGGGCATGGTAGTGAGGATAAGCAGGCCAGTTTATCCGAATGGTCTCTTCCCTTGTGCTGTACATTGCCAGTGCCACAAAGAGAGTCAGACACAGCAACCAAATTTTTAAAGATCTCATGCAGCCATCAAAAATCAATGACTATTTAATAACTACAGTCCTCTCTCCAAGTGCTTACCTAAAGATCTGATCCAGCAAACTGTCATCCAGCTTCTCACGCGAGAATGTCTTGTAAGTCATGTCATGTTCATTGTGCTTCTTCAGAACTGAGATCGATGAGAATGGGATGTCGGGGTGCTCCATGGTTCCTATCAGCTCTGGAATATCGGACACTGAGCTCAGACCGAAGAATTTCTGCATCATAACATAATTAAAAACACAAGGTAAGTGATCTGTTGTGATAACCAAGGAAGAAAAGAATAGACAAGTTTACTGCTTCCTCAGCACCAAACTAACAGGCTACCAGCCACTTGCTGCTCATTCAATTTAACTACATAGAAGAAGGAAGTTCAAATAACACTTACAGGGTTCAAGAGGCCCCTGACAAAGGTTGCATGGGTATGCTGCATCTTCCTCGGTGGAATGGAGACTGGAGGGGTAAATGTAATGTTCACCTCGTCGAGTGGCGTTGCGACAACCGTTACCGTACAGTTATATTCATGGCCCTTATTGGATTTTAGGACATAGTAATCCCCTGCATCAGAGATTGAATCTATGCCTTCTTGGAGATGCAAGGTGGCATTAGCAGTCTTAAGCAACCCAGCAGCTAGCTGCCAGTTGCCTCCTTTGATAGCCCACAATCCAGACTCAGAGCCAGCCAAAGAAACAGCACCTGCGAGACCACTTATACTCACGCTTTGTCCATAGTTGATCCTTGTTATCATCTGTTAATGACAGGAGGGGAATGATACCATGAATATAACAAGTGATTTTCAAAGTATATCAGCGAGAGTAAAGGTTTCTTCAGATTTACTGAATCGAGATTTTTAGCTAATCCTGTATGCTGCATCTTCCAGAACACACGAGCAACTTAGACCTAATTAATATACCATTTACAGTATGCTTTGCAAGTTAGGTCTGCTGAGGATTTAAGTGTTCTGTTAATTCTTCATTTATACTATTTAAAATGATAGAATTGCTGGAAATATCACCAATATAGAAAACTATGAGCTATCAAGTTAGCTGAAGGAAAAAAAGAAATGATACATACAGTGACAAGCTCTGATATAGTTTGAGAATTCAGCCCAGCATCGATGAGCTCCTCCTCTAGGGTCCTCTGAGTGAGCCCATACAGGCCCGACCATTTGAGCATCTCCTCAACATTGTCGAAGACAGGCCGGGACTCAAACCCATTGTAGTAAAGCAGAAATTTCTGCAACATTTCCTGCATAACAATGTAGAGTGTTTAATGCACTTCAGAGCGGTTATTAAAACCTAGAGAATACTCATCTATTCATCTCAGTTTAGAAAAGAAGTAATGATAAGGAAAGCTAATTTATAAGGTAAAAGGCACAATGATGTCCACTTAAACACATCACCAAAAATTAAAGCAGATGAGCATACAGATAGGAATAGCTTGCTAAGATCTCAAAGGGAAATGTGCTTAACTGAACTGTACCATCTCATTCCTAGCATACCAATTCCCAGAACATAAGACACGATAATTTGCAGTTGTTGCTACTAGGATTGAAGGCCATGTGTCCTACTATAACGGAGTAACAGTAGTACCAGAGAAGGAAGAAGCAAACCTGCACAAAGCTGTCCATCCTGAGCAGCGAGAGGCCATAGCGCCTGAGCAGGAGGAGCGAGTTGACGAGGCCGTGCAGCTTACGGCGCAGCCAGGAGCTCCCGGGCGGCGGCGGCCGGAGGGTCCTGAACACGAAGCGGCCCCCGTCCCAGATCCCGAACCAGTCGTCATCGCCCTCGTCGTCCTTGGCGGCGAGGCCGAGGAGGTCCGCGAAGCGGCGGATGTGGAGGTTGCGCGGGTGGATGACGGAGCCGCCGGCCTCGAAGTTGTCGCCCGCGATGGATACGGTGGCCAGCCGTCCGCCGACCCTGTCCCGGCGCTCGAAGACGCGGAGCTGGGCGAGGGTGGGGACGGTGTAGTTGGTGAGGAAGAAGGCGGTGGAGGAGCCCGAGATGCCACTGCCGACGATGCAGATGTCGTCTGCGGTGGCGGCGTGGAGGAAGGGGAGCAGGAGCAGCAGCAGGAGGAAGAGTGGCGGCATCGAGAAAGTCAAAGCGGGTGATGATTCGGCACGCCGGAGCCGGCAATCGCCGTCGTTCTTTTTCTGTGTGCGACAGTGCGACTGCGAGGTTGGAACCGAACCAACGATGGCATCCGATCGAAACACATGACAAAGACAGAACCGTCAATTTTTATTTTTTTTTGCGGAGAAGGAAGATGATATTACAGCTCCGTTCTTACAGAAAGATCCAAAAAAAGTAAAAATTACACACGGGTCCCTCTGGATCCCAACAACACCGACGAGCAGAACGAGCCGGTGGCGCGCCGCCGCTGCTCCTCCTCTTGACGCCTTGGATCGGGCGCAGCCCCTCTGCAGCCGAGAAGTCGCCGGACAACGGATCCGAAGATCCTGCACCCTGGAACGCCGGCGTCGTTGCGGAGACTGGAAACACCATCTTCATCTTGAACTTCAACACCCGGATCCGCCGCCTATGCAGATCCGGCGAGGGATTGCTGCGCAACATGGCTCCGACGAACCACGAGCACAGGGAAGGCGAGCACTCCGCCGCAGAACTCCTGAGAGCACCACCGCCGAAGGGGACAAGCACCGTCACCAAACTCCACACCGATGACGCCGCCGCCTCCACAACGCCGCTGGTAGGTACCCTACTAGACCCTACGCTATGCAAAAGGTTTTTTTGTGTATTTTTGTTTATTTGCAGTATTCATCGAATGACCCTGATGACGAATACTACTATGTAAGCAGAGCATGCATAAACCATTTTCCTAATAACAGGTACAACTTTCGGTTATTCTTTCATTGGTTGTTCTCGTTTCCATTTTGCTTCTTGGTCTTAGGGAGATTTTTATTTCAAAAGGAGGAACCCGGCCTCTATATCGATTGATGTGCTCTAGCTGTCATCGACTCGTAGTGGGTCATTATTTTGTAAGAAACAGGTATTGTGTTGTAAGTGCGTCATTGTTTACGGTCCTTGTTGGAAATTGTACATGTACCGCTGTGGATCAATGAACATCCAGGCCATTCAGGGTCTCTCCATGTTCAAAAAAAAAAACTCCATCACCAATGCAAGAACAGCACCATGCACTCAAGGTGTTCATCGACGTCTCGATTCGTTCACCATCTCTCTTCACGTTCAGTATCAATCTCAATACTAAAGGAACTATCAAGATTTCAATAAAATGTAACTGCAGCATATGATCAGTTAAACTGAACTGCAGCAACAAAGAAACCACGGCAGCGCAGAGAATCCAACGCTACGAACGTAAGAGTACTTCTATAGTCTATACCATGCTGAGTAGATAACCTATAACAAAGATGAGCACTTCATCGAATAACAAAGATGAGCACTTCATCGAATATTTGATGCATATATAATGGTATGTTGGTGATATAAGCAAACATGAGCACAAAACCGGTAAGGCTAGAAAAGAGAGGCATTGGATAATGATAATAGTAGTTTAGATCCATCCAAAACAAATCAACAATAACTTTATTTTGCAGGAACAAAACCATCACATAGTGTACCCCTTCTTCCCCCTAAAGACTTGGATAACCTAACCGTTCCAGCCAGACCTCACAGTATATACATTATTACAGGATTATAACAGTATCTAAGGACTACACCCTCTACCTCAACCTGGGTATCAAAAATAAGAACTCAGACAAAAATCAAGCTACAAAAGCACCCTCGCCGCAAGCTCTGCAACCAGCCAACGACCAAACTGAGACATGGATAATGGAAACACGAAGGCAGGAACTCCGCATCATGTGCTTTGTGCTAAATGTCAGTCTAGCAGCACCAGCTAGGAAGTCTATCCCTAACAAGGAATTTCAGTCTCTCGAAATCCTATGCCTAACTGGGAAACTTAGTGTCTGTGCTAGGAAGTCCTCAGACGCTCCCATAATGGATACCTGTAAGATAAGACTAGCTCCGTAGTAACCAGAAGGAAAAGGGGGATGACACAGTTCACTCGTACTGTCGCTGCATATCAGCTCCTAGCAAAAATGTATATCTAATGAGAAACTAGAGTAAAAGGAAGCCTAACTTGATAGACCCTACCAGAGCAACGACAACATTAATCCCAGGCACTGGGAGCCCCAGCACCACCATAGCCACCACCACCATATGAAGAGCCACCAGCACCACCACTGCTGCCTCCGTAGTCACCACCCTTGCCAAAAGATGAAGATTCATTACGGAAGTCCCGGCCACCAAAGCGGCTCCCACCTCCACTACCACGCCTGTTCCTTCCACCAGCACTAAAACCACCATAGGATGGGCGAGCTGCATAGCGAGTGAGCCACGCAGGTACCTCCTGATTAGATTCTGTCATTAGATCAGCTAGAGACTTTGCCATCGAAGAATTGTTGTCATTGAAGAAAGCAGTCGCAAGACCGCTTTTTCCTGCCCTCCCTGTCCTACCAATCCTGTGTGTATAATCATCGATATCATTGGGGAGATCAAAGTTCACAACATGAGCAACATGAGGAATATCGAGGCCTCTGGCCGCCACATCAGTCGCAACTAGAATTGGAGTTTGGCCAGATTTGAAGGATCTCAAAGCATATTCTCTTTCCTGTAAGAAATGGTACATCAATTTGTCAGAAAAATATAGCCCTTGATGACATATGAATGTATAGTTTACTTAACAAATATCCACAATGCTCATCACCAAGCAGTAAAATTCAATACTACAGAAATGTTGGAGCAAATGAATAAATAAGTAGTTCTGCTGTGTGGTAGCAATAGTTGGAAATAACACAAACTACAAATACAGTTTGTCAAACAAACCAAACAGAACAAGTTGGGCAATATTCATTTCATGGTAACTGATTAATTATACAATCATTCCAGATAAATATATATATATATATATAGATACTCCACGCAAAATGGGAGGTTCTGAAGAAAAACAAGAACAAACCTGCTGGTTTCTATCACCATGAATAGAAGTCGCTGGAAATCCACTTGTAGACAACCAGTTCTCCAGTGAGTCAGCACCCCTTTTGGTTTCCACAAAGACAAGTGTAAGAGCTTGCTGCAGCAGAAGAAAAGATAAAATGAGCACCAGGAATAAAGATCTGCACTGGTTACTTGGAGTAACTCCAGATGTAAAGGTACTTCTGCAAATAATCTAGAGAGAAACTAAACAACAGAACATATGGGAAATTGATTGAATAACAAAACTAATAAAAGGGACAGTCAATATATTTTACCTTTCCTCGGTCTGCACCGTCTATTTGTGCATGGAGCAGGTCCATCAGGTGACTTCTTTTATCTGCCTCCTGTACAAACTCAACTCTCTGGGAGATCAACTCAGTACTTGACCCGACTCTTCCAACAGCCAGGAATATGTAGTTCTCCAGAAAGTCAGATGCCATTCTCTGTGTTCGTTAGAGTAACCTCAATGTCATTAAGAATGAAAAATTGGAAAGTTTTGACATAAAAAATATAATCGGAAAACATCGCACATGAAAATGATATTCAACATAGCACAAGAAACCCAACTGGAAAACTAAAATAAATCAGCACGAGGACACAACTTGCCAAAGTTACATCAGTGCCAGATGACAGTCACCAAGCAGATGTAGATGTTCAAGCAACACTTCAGAAGGCATGTGCATATTATTAATTTTGTTTCACACATAGATAACAACCTAGTACTCACCAGGCAGACCAGAATAATATTTATATGGTGCTAATGCAACAGAGATACTACACATAAGCTTCTCCGGTACATGACTCAACATATTAAGCACATGAAAACTTGACAACCACTGTCATTATTGGACTACTAGCTGAGGTTTTCCCTAATTTAATACTCCCTCCGTTCCAAAAAGGATGACTTCCATTTGTCTACATGCGGACGTATCTAGACATGTTACATGTATAGATACGTTCACATGCACACAAATAGAAGTCATCCTTTTTAGAACGGAGGGAGTACAACATTGGTCCATAATGCTCATATCCTATAGTACAATGTATTAACAACGCATGGCACAGCGATGTAATATCAGTAGGTCTTTCAAGAATGTAAATCTAACTACTTTGCTTAGGTTCGTCTTGCCTTGCATAGAACCAAGATTAGCACCAGTCAAGGAAATGACAACATATAGTGCTTAAAGAGTACAGCATCAACCAAATTTAGGATATAGCTATCAATAGGGGAGAAGCATATCAACAGGCAACAAGAAAGTATGGAAGTACAACCAGGGGCTCAAACTTAATAGCAAGAACCAGCCGTCTGAATGGAGTGGAGATACTTATTGCAGAAATGTATAGCATTGAGATTACTACAAAAATGCAAGATTAAAATCTAACCTGGATTTCTGCCGGGAATGTAGCGCTAAACAACAATGTCTGCCTGACACCTCGTGGGGGCATGTCCATTTGCTCAACAATTCTCCTAACTTGCGGTTCAAAACCCATGTCCAGCATTCTATCTGCCTCGTCAAGGGCAAGGTATCTGATTGACTGTAAGGATACTCTTGCCCTCTCCAATAAATCAACCAAACGACCAGGAGTAGCCACAAGAATGTCAACACCCCTCTCAAGATCTCTTAACTGCAAAAAATAAGGAAAAGCGAGTTTATGGTCCGATAGAAATTAAATCAACTAGAGTTACTCACAAGCATCCAAAAGCGCAATCAGCAAAATTAACTAGCTACATGACACATCAGAGAATTTTTTGGTGACAACAAAAGCTGAAGACAGCAGACAAACAGCACCTATGTAACCTAACACAAAGCAAGAAAAACTATGGGGGTCAATGGTTCATGCACGACACAACCCATAATAGGTCAAATATCACTGAGTGACTTGAGATCAGGATGACAAACAAAAGGACAACGAGAAAAGACAACTCATTGCTACCACTAATGAACAGAACAGGAGGAATGTTGCTCTAGAAAGAAACCAGATTTTGGACGAGAAAAAACTCCGTTTGAAATCGTACAATCAAGCGCTGGCCTTATATAGAATATAGATTGCAGAATACAGGACCATAAATTTCTAAACATACATACAACATGCCAAAGAATGTCAAACCAAGAATGCAGGCACATATTCAGGTGTTACTTGCTATACTATGAAATTGCTACATACAATCTGAAAAAATTAAAAATACCTAACCATGTTATCTCAGTTTATGCAAAGCACCCTTGGCATTGCAGCAGAATTAGCTACAACAAAATGCAATGCGTGCACCCAGTGATTCCAGAGACCATTAACATCGGAGATATTGCATAGCATCCATGAAGTGAAGAACTGACTGGCTATCGTACCATGCAAATACACCTATCCCGAAATGTTTTGTACTGACAGAAATTTCCTATGGAAGAGGCAACACTCTCAGAACTTGAGCTACTACAGGCAACGAGAGACAAAAGCAGACCTGCTGGGTAATGGGCGCCCCACCATATGCAACGACTACCCTGACACCAGTCTGATATGAAAATTTCTTTGCCTCTTCATGAATCTGCAGCACGAGGCAAGCAAAGTCAAGCGCATGTCAGAGGAGATTTAACGGCAGGGAGCATATAACATGAAGCGTGGTCAAACAAGATGTAGACGAGCATGACCTGCATGGACAGCTCTCTTGTGGGCGACAGTATGAGAGCGAGCGGGCATGCGGTCCTACTCCCGCCACGCAGAGGGCGCTGCACGGGCGGACCCGTCATGATCCCGCTGATGATGGGGAAGCAGAAGGCTGCCGTCTTCCCCGAGCCCGTCTGCGCGCAGGCCATGAGGTCGCGGCCTGCGAGCGAGATCGGGATGGCGTGGCGCTGCACGGGGGTGGGCCGCACGTACTTGCACCGGCGGATGTTCTCGTTGAGCGCGCCGCCGAGGTCGATCTCCGCGAACGTGGCGACGGCGGGCGGCACCTCCCGGCCGCTGGTCTCGACGGGGATGTCCTCGTAGGCGTCGAAGTTGATCCCCGTGTTCTGGTGCTCGCCGAAGGACTCGGGCTCCGGCGGCGCCTCCTCCTCGTCGCCGAACGGGTTGGGCTCCCGGTCCCACCTGCGAGGCGGGGGCGCGCCGCCCGCGAACCTGCCCCCGAGGTGGCTGGGCGCGGCGCGCGGGGGAGGAGCGGAGGACGCAGGAGGCGCCGCTGCGGAGGAGGAGCGATTGCGGAGATGGGGAGGGACGTAGGAGGAGCGCGCGGGGCCATTGGATGCGGCGGGCGCCGCCGCCGGAGCGGGAGCGGGGGCGGGAGCGGGAGGGGCCGGTTCGTCGTCGGCGACGTCGGCCCAGGAGGTGTGGGAGGGGGCCGCCATGGTTGGATCTGCGCGGAGAAGGAGGAGGAGGAGGAGGCGAGGTGGGCGCTGGTATTTTCAGGGCAAGTTTTCCGTGGGATTTCGATCGGTGGTGGGTGGGGTGTAGTTTGCGGCTAAAACGAATCGTGCGAGGCGAGATGGAAAACCTAAACGGGAAAGAGGAGCGGAGCGGGAGTGGTCGGGCGAGTCGGTGGGGCGGTGCACTGCACGGCCAAAATATCTCCCGTGTACGTGCAACGAGCAGGCGTGCGCGTGCGTCCATGTGTGGCTTTCTGTTTTGTGGTGTTTGCATTCGATTTCCTTTCCTTTGGAAAAAGTTCAAAACAAAACTTGAACTTATATATGAAAACTAATTTGAACCCTGAACTTTGAATCCCCGAAATTAGCACTCTGAACTATCAAATCTCGGTCTATTTTTAACCCTGGATCTTTTTGGTGTTTAAAAAATAAAGAATTTCTACATTAAATAATTTGTTACTCTCACTGAAAAAAGGGCCCACTTTTCATATACATTTTCCACCTCTAACTCTCTCCCCCGAGTCAATCGCACCTGTGACTGCGGCGGTGCCTCCAATTCCGAGCACCTCCCTTGTGGATATCGAAAGCAACCACCGTAACCATTGATCCAGGGGCGCACTTAACTCTATAATCAATGTTTGTCATACAAGATCAATGCTGGCATGGGTCGTTAATTCCCCAAAAATTTATCAATTTTATTACAGTCCCAGCAACCCCAATCAAGCCCCCGTCAAGAGCAGCAGAGGCCAGCAGCCACGTCAGTGCTCTCGAAGCTGCAGCGTCCTCGAAGCTCCAGCACGCCGCTCCGATTCTAGGCAAAAAATCACCGCCGCCGGTCCTCGGACTGTAGCGAGTGTGCGTGAGCTCCATTCGCCAATTAAGTAGATGGAGAAGCTCCTACTACCCCTATCTGCTACCCTAGCTCACTAGAAAATCAAGAGGAGGTTCGGGAGATCGACTCCAGGAGGCGGCTGCCATTGTCGTACGGGCAAGATCTGGACCAGCTTGCAGAACCCTTCCTCCTCAGCGCCAGTACCATCCCCGGACGCGGTGGCCTCGGAGATGTCGCCTCCTTCCTCTGTCGGCCTCGCCGTGTGATACGTCTCAAACGTATCTATAATTTTTGATGTTCCATGCATGTTTTATATCAATTGCCACATGTTTTATATACACTTTATATCATATTATGATATTTATTGGACTAACCTACTAATAGTTGCCAAAGTGCACAATGTTCTTGTTTTACACTTTAATGTGTAGGAATTATCAAAATTGGGCAAAGGAAACCTTGTTGGAGTCGAATCGGGACCTTCCTGAAATCTGTCTGGAAACGTTTTTCGGAGATTGTCACGTACCGGACAGAAGACGACGTCAAACAGAAAAAGTCTAGTCGCGAAAGTTGCGGGGAATTTTCTGCCAATCGATCTGGACTTAAAATTCGCCTAATTCCGAGTTCAGACGCTCCAGATATCGCCGCTTTACCGAAACCCTAAAGGAGATGACGGGAATCCGAAAGCATATATAAGGAGAGGAAACCTAACTCGTGGAGAGGCCCCCATACCACGAATTTTCCTCCTCCCAGGCTGCCGTCTTGGGGAGGAGAACCTCCTCCATAGCAGCATCATCTCCAAGGGCCGCCGCCGCCACCGCGCCGTGGCTGCCGCCAGCCTCCGCCTCCACTCCGGGCTGCACCTCTCCATCAAGCTCCTCATCACCATGACCATGCGTGAGTAGTTTCCCTCGGGGCTGAGGGGTTATGCCGGTAGCTATGTGGTTTATCTCTCTCTCCCATGGTGTGATCTTTATGTGATCATGAGATTTGTAATCTAGTTGAATCCATAGATATTACTATTCATTATCTTATATGCTACTTGGGTGGTTTTATTAATGTAAACTTCGGAGTCACCTTTGTCCCACGATGCGAAGTTGACAGTGTGCGCACCGTGTGTGGCTCTTAGGCTAAAGATTACAGGAATACTTATCATGAGTTATTTTGTGTGTGGATGTCTCTATGAAATTGTGGTGTTTGTCTAGTACTATTTTAGGGCGCTCAAGTTGACAGTGTGGGGTTCCCTAGATGTGGAATGCGACTTTAAGGTGTGCTTTTATAGCCCTACGCAGTGGATTGGTGTTCGTTATCCAACGAGAGAATAATTCAGAGTAGCATAGTGAAGAGGAAATATTTATGTATTCAATTATATTATTATTGTTGAGAGTGTCCACTAGTGAAAGTATGATCCCTAGGCCTTATTTCCAAGCATTAAAACACCGTTTACTCTCATTTTGTCTCATGTTTGCTTGCTGCCATTTTTATTTCAGATTGCAATTGCTACTTATAATCATCCATATCACTCGTATTTTAATATCTCTTCGCCGAACTAGTGCACCTATACATCTGACAAGTGTATTAGGTGTGTTGGGGACACAAGAGACTTCTTGTATCTTAATTGCAGGGTTGCTTGAGAGGGATATCTTTGACCTCTACCTCCCTGAGTTCGATATACCTTGGTTTATTCACTTAAGAGAAACTTGCTGCTGTTCTACAAACCTCTGCACTTGGAAGCCCAACACTATCTACAAGAATAGAAGCGTGCGTAGACATCAAGCTATTTTTTGGCGCCGTTGCCGGGGAGGTAAGTGTTGGAAGGTATCTCATTTAGATCCTGCAATTATATCTTTTTGTTTCTTGTTTTTAATTTCACTAGTTAGGCTTAATGGAAAACAACAAAAAATTAGAGATCTTTATGAACATTATTTTGAATTAGGACATGATGCGTTTGAAGAGAAAATTAAAAAACCTATGGAAGTTTGTTTGCATAATAGTGATAGCAATGTTATTAGCATGAATTCTTTGAACACCATTATTGCTAATGCTATGGAAAAGTCTAAGCTTGGGGAAGCTAGTTTTTATGAAAATGATCTTTTTAGTTCCCCAGCTTTGGAGGAGAAAATTTGCTTTGATAATACTTTGTCTCCCATATGTGATAATTCTAATGATGCTTGTGATATTTTAAATCCACCTACTGAAAGTATTCCTTTTGAAATACCTATGGAAATTGTTGAAAAGGTTATGGATGAACGTTATGCAGGGGATGGAACAGTCCATCCACGTGATCACTTGTTGAAACTTACAGAACTTTGTGAGTTGTTTAAGGTTGCAGGGTTATCAAGAGAAAGTGCCATGAAGAAATTATTTCCATTGTCACTTAAGGACAAAGCAAAGGAGCGGTATGAGCTACTGGATGATCCTCATCATTCGGAGTGGAAGGAGCTTGAATCTCTCTTTTACTCTAAATTTTATCCCCCTTATGAAAGGCATTTAGATAGGAATTACATTTATAATTTTTGTCCTCGTGATGGAGAAAGCATTGCTCAAGCTTGGGGGAGACTGAAAATATTAATACTCAAATGTCCTGACCATGGGCTTCCTGAGGAAATAATTGTTACTAATTTTTTATGCAAGGCTTTCAGGTCATTGCCAGGATTATCTAGATGCCTGTTCAGAGGGTTCTTTCACAAGTAAGAAGGTTGAAGCTAAGTGGGATCTTCTTGAAACAATTCAAAGCAATACTGAAGATTGGGAGAACGACAAAGGTAAAGAATCAGGTATAAACTATGAGTATGATTGCATTAAGTCTTTCGTTAAAACTGCTAGTTTTCAAGAGCTTAGTGCTAAATATGGTCTTGATCCTCAAATTATTGTTGATTATTGTAGAGCCTTTGCTTCTCATATTAATGTTCCTAAAGAAAATTGGGACATGTATCATGAACCTTTTAAAGACACTTGCATGAAAATGAAATTGTTATTAATGATTGTAATAAACATGCTCAAACTTCTGAAAATACTATTTCTTATAAGCATGTTAATTTTTGTGGAGCACTTAGACCTTGTGAAAAGAATCAAATCGAAGAAGAATATTGTATCCATCATAGGAATGAAAAAACTAGAACGTGGTACAAGGCTCTAAGTGATTTTGCTGAAAAAGTGTGTGCCATCTATCCTTTTATTTGTGAACTTTGCTATAAAGAAGGTCATTTCGAATTCCAATGCTCGGGTTCTAATAAGGATACTGCGAGAGACTTTTGTGATAACATGATCACTCCTAATCAGCATGATGAATTTACATTATTTTTAGGGTGTGAAGAGTTATCTAGAAAAACTTATTCGTTAGATATGAGTGCTTTTGATATGAATAGCGTGTTGCATGGATGTCATCTCTATTGTGTTAATAATTGTCACGCAAATACTTACATACAAAATATTATAAAAGATGGATCAACTTTACCAAATATGAAAGGACTAATGTTTGTTTTACTCTTATTAATGAAAAAGAGGAATCCTCCCAAGTTTCTTCTATTGTTTCTAACAATAAACCAGGGTATGTGGAGAAGCCTCCTTTCAAGCCTCTCCCTCCTAAAGAGGGAAAGAAGAAGAAGAAGAAGAAGAAGAAGAAGAAGAAGAAGAAGAGGAGTAAAAGGAGAGAGGAAACGGTATCTTCCCATAAGCATGTTGCTCCTATTATAGTTGTTGCTAATGCGTCTGAATTTGATGATGATCCTATGCCTGTTACTTATAGTAGTGATCATGATTGGGAAAAGCACACTACTTTTGATATTGAAAATCTTTTGGGTACCAATTCTAAAAATGATGATGTTAATAATTGCTATACTATTAGTACTATCCACACTAGTACAGAAACGGCTATTAGTGGCGCACGGTTTTGGGATTCTGTGGCGCACCCCCAGATTTGCTGGGTGCGCCACAGAATTCTCGCCACTAAAATTATTTCTGTGGCGCACCCAGGGCGTGCGCCACAGAAAGTGCAACTTTCTGTGGCGCACCCAGTACAGTGCGCCACAGAAATAGCTCGGCAGCACCCCTATTCAGAGGCATTCTGTGGCGCACTGTTTGTTGGTGCGCCACAGAAAGTGGTGCGCCACAAAAAAAAAGCGTGCGCCACAGAAATATTAAACAGAAATACCGGTATTTTTCCATTTTGCTGTACAAATACAGGTATATACAGGATTTATACAGGTTTATACAGAAATACAGGTATATTTGACAGGTATATAAACAGACAAACACATTAATCAATATGTCATCACACATATTACTTAGTGCCCGATCGAGATACGTATATACACATAGTCACAAAAGTGCCGAATGTTTCATCATTTCACGCTACACATTACAAATCAAGTGTTCGCTGCCTAACTATGATCAAATGTAGTACACATCGGCGATGATGGTGAGCAAGAGCGCGCGGGAGCATGCATGATCATGGAGTCCTCTTCTTGAGCGGCGCCGGGAACGGTAGAAAGCCTTCTTTCGTCTTCCACTCCCTGGTGTCATTCTGTGCCTCTAGTCGTTCTTCGATATCCCTCTGACACAACCCTGAAGATGGATTGGGATATATATTGGTTAGTGATATAAATAGAGTATAATTTATTCATCTAAGTAGAGAGGCAAGACAATCAATCAATTGTCATGGTTGGAAATCATATGGCTATCCTATTTGGGTTTCATAGCATAGCATATATATAATATATAACCCTACACATGCACTTCTATAATACCTCTGGGGTAGTGGAAGGACCCTGATTTGCGAATGACATCTTCGAGGATGATCGTTGACAACTGCAGCCGGATGCGATGGAAGTCTGTTCTGTAATCAGCATCGGTGAGAGCATCCGCGCTTTTGGTGTATTCTGCGAGACCAGATGGAATCTTCGTTTTCTGACATCCCGGACAATCGCTTTAATGTGATGGAGGGCGTAGTAGGCCTCCTTCACGCTGCCATCCAGTTGCTTGATGCAATGGAATCCGGTCCCATGCTGGAACTTGTGTGTGTTCTCATCCGTGAAGAATTCCGACTTCTTATGGAAGGGGCCGCCCTTTTGGGCATAGGCCTCGAGAGCGTCATCGAGAACACCCTTTATTCTGGTGTATCGTCTCGGCGTGGATTTATTCCCCGAGTCCAAATAAGTGGCAATGGACCACCTCGGGGATACGCAGATGAGTGCGCAGTACTTGTCCCTGCTCAACACAATTGAAAGAATGTTGGACAAAGGATCAGCGATGGAAGAAATGTAGAAGAAGGCATAAGATACGACGGTGGCGAGCTGATGTGTACTTACTCGAAAAAGAAAGGCAGAAGAAGGCGTTCTTCCTCTTGTTGGCCAGCATGACCCTTACGAGGTACTCCATGGCCGTTTCCCGTGTCTTTGATCCTTCCACCAGATGGCTGTCGCGCATGTAGTAGGGATCCACTATCGCGACGTACGGGGTATCATCTCTCCTGATCTTCATCGCCACATCGAGCGCATATAGGCGGACCATGTTATAGTCCAGCCGTTGAGTGTGAAAGAGTTTGAAGATGTCCTCGTACGCTATGAAGAACACATCCGCGGGGTCTTCCTGGACGAAGTCCACCAGCTCCTTTGGCACCTTGACCGCGAACGCCGGGTAACTCGGCTGCTTGTCTTTAAGAAGGAGCTCCTCTAGATGCAAGATAGATTCCTGCAAGGCAATCATGGGTCCTTCTGCAAGGCGGAGCAAGTCCCCAGACAAGATAGGTTTACCAGCCTCATGAACTCGGGGGAAGCCATCCGCACGGGGTGGAATCGTGTCTTCAAGACCCCGGATCTTAGGAGCTGGCTGGCTCGCAGAGGTGGAGGATCCTTTTCTCTTCCTGTGCTTCTTCTTGTTCTTCATCTCTGTGGATTGTGGGGGTGAAGTGAACCCCGCTTTAACAGTTTCTTTCAGTGTGTTAGGGCTGAAAATGTTACCCGGTTGAGCTTGATGATCTTCGGCATCCGGAGGCGTGTCGGTGAAGGCCAGGCGTTGTGTGCATGAAGTGGGACGAGCAGGTTGACCGCGGTGGTCGCGGAAGGGTTCTTCATCCACAGGAGGCATGTACATACCATCCATGCAGGCGCCAGTGTTGATGTAGTCATCGACGTTGACATCATTCTCCTCCTCCTCATTGTCGTCGTTGCCACCAATTGAGGTGCAACGGCTTTGTCCTAAACATAAACAATAGCACATCCGTTAGTCGGGAAAGTCGGAAAGTCGGGGAATTCGGAAAGTCAGAACTAACCTTGGACGGTTGCGGTGAAGACGTTCCCAACAACTGTTTGTGGCGGTTGGTGGCGGCGACGACCGGCGGTAGCTTCCGCCGGTGGTGGCGGCGACCGGCGGTTCGTTCTGGGTGGTGGCGACGGCTGCTTGTGGCGCCGGTTCATCCGCAACAGCTTTTTGTCGCCGCCTCGGCGGGGGCCGAATGACCGGGGGCCGGGGCCTCGAGGTGGCGCCGCCGGTGCGCCTGACCCCATGAAGAACATCCCCAAGACGAATCTGGGTCTTCGGCCATTCCATCATCCACTTCCCGCATTCGCCAAGCTTCATGTGTTTCTCGGCTCCCGGAGGTTGCGTGGGGGGGTCGATGTCACGGAACTCAGGCAGTACCTCGCTCACATTGACTTTCATCACGGCCTCGCTCATTCGGGTGTTGTGCATATCGCGGGTCAAAGGTTGTATGATCTTGGCCGTTGCGACTTCCTTCAACTCGCCGCCGGCCCCCACCCTATGCAGGAGTATGCAAGGCATGTCCTGGGAGTCAACACATGTTGGGCACCATGCATGCATGAGATATGGCAGTCATCAAAGGCATATATAGTCATAGAAGATGTGCAGACTAACTAATTAGTTACCTTGGTGATGGCGTCGAGCTCGGCTAATGTCGAGACAAGGGCGCCGATGCCGGCGGCCGGCCTATCATTCTCCGGCCGCTCGTGCGCATTATCATTATTCTCCGGCCTTGGTGTATGTTGATCCACGACAGGGGGCACCGTTGGGGTCACCAGGACTGGCGACACGTTATTGCTGGAGGTGCTGCCGGCGTAGCTGGGCACGTGTATCGGCCCCTGTCGACCTGCCGCATTCCAAGCAGCTAACCCCTCCATCAAGCCAGGGGGTAAGAAACTCCGGAGCTGCTCGTCCACCTTCTCGGCCACTAGCTTGTCCACCATGCTGGAGTCCACCTTTTCTTTCTCTAGTGTCTCCAGCTTCTTCCTTAGCTCGAGAACCTCGGCTTTATCTTTAGCCGGCTTCCTCCTCTCCTTTTTCTTCTCGGGGTCCGTGCTGTAGTACTCGATGAACTTCATGCTCGTACCAAAGCCGGTCACACGGCCAGCTGACGTCGGCGGCTTTGACTTGTCCCTCCCCTTGAAAACGTTCATCGCCCGGTTGAAAGTCGTGTCCCACGGGCCGGCCTGAGCCTCCTGGGACGACGGGCTGGCCTCAGCCTCAGCCTTCAACTCAGCCTCCTGCGGACAAAGGAAATAAACGTGAACCCATGTAGAAATCAACGCAAATGGACTTTGAGATATCCGCGTAATTAAGTTCCTTACCAGCGTTTTCTCGAAATCCAGCACATCTTGATAGTCGGTAACGAATTCCCCCGTCCCCGGCTTCAGATAGTATCGGGACCGAACAAAGTTCCTAACTTGCTCGTCCGTGATTTTATGCCACATGTTCTCTTTCCCAAGTCTCGCAACCTCGGCATCCTCCTTGTCCCAAACGGGCTGTTTTCCTGCGTAACCGCCGCTTCCCAAACGGTGGTTACCTAAGTTCAGTGCCCGCATCTTCTTCCCCCACTCGGTCCATTTTTAGCCTCCGGAGATTCCAAGGACAACTTGAATGCCTCGAACTCTTCTATGTCGATGTACGGCTCTTTGGCACTGATCTCCGCCCAGCTAAGACCTTGTCAATCTTCGCCTTCACCCGGCCTCTCCAGCTGGTCAAGGCGGTGCTCATCTTCGTGATGGCGTAGTTGTCCACCTTTTTGTTTCCATCATCCGGGAAATTGTATCGTTGGTGAAGCTTCTTGAGGAGGTCTGTGCGCAAAGCCTCATTCTCCTTGCTCCTGAGGTCATACGTGTGATCGGCACGGTTTCCGGAGGATGCACCCTAGTTGCATGTTGTACCCGCTTGCGGTGTTCCTAGGCTCCTGTGGTTGGCCACTTAAGGAGACCTTAGTGAACGTGTCTGTGATGGGGGCCACCGCTTGCGGTGTCCGGTCCTTCCTCGGCTTCTTATGCCTCTTAGCGGTCGGTTACTACCACCACTGCCATCCGTGTGGTCGCCACCACCGCCATCCGTGTGGTCGCCACCCCCGACATCCGTGTGGTCGCCGCCCTCGGTGGTGGTGGTTGCGTCCCCATCTCCGTCGGTGTCCTCCGCATCCTCCGCATCCTCCATCTCTAACAGAAAGTCACCATCGCCGTCACGAGCCAGTTCGGCGGCCTCCGCATCCTCCATCTCCGGGTTCACTTCCCAGAACGACTTGTTCTTTTTCTAGCTTGTTCTTCGACGCTCATGTGCTTAGAAGGGCTGGCCTCGGATGACATGTTTGCACTGCATTGAAAAAGAGGAAAAAAGTTAGTACAACAAATATAACAAAAGCATCACTTAATTTAGTACTAAGATACCCCGGCCCATGCATTAGCTGCAATACCCCATATGTCCTATTTTTAGCAAAGTCATGCTAAATTTCACGAAAAAATTGGCATGACCTTTGCTAAAAATAGGACATATGGAGTACCCGAATTTGCCGGAACGGAAGTTAATCGACGTTCCGACAATCTCAAGGGCCTCACGGGTACCTGCAAACATTTCACAAATAATATCCACATCTCGCGGGCCGGCATCTCCGGCCGGCATCTCCACTACACGATGGTCGGAGCACAAACAACCACGACACGATGGTCGTGGACACATATCCTCATGCACATACATCACCACATCCACATCCACATCGAGCACAAGCAAGTTAAAAAATCCAAGCAGTGCAAGCAAGCTACTGTGTGTTGTTATTTGTGTTGTGTCATGGAGTATATGAACTTGTTGTGTGCATTTCGAAATTAAAAAAAAGAAGCAACCTGCAAGAATGTTTGTGCAAATGAAATTAGAGAAGCAGCTAATGCACTGCTACTGCAAACATGAATACACAAGCAAAGTACTCCTACTGCCAAGAAATTTTCAGTTAAAAAGCTTCAGTTAACTTTTAATTAAATGGAAAAGTTTCAGTTAATTTAAACTGCAAGCAAGCAACACTACAAGCACAAGCAACACTACAGGCAGCAAGTGCAAGTAATCCAGTGCTTCACAAATGCACAAGCTACTATTACCAGGAGAAGCTATCATGTCCAGTAATCAAACCGAATCAAGCTAATACACTTGCTGCAGTATTTCAATTACTGCTACACTAATTACTGCAACTTCTACACTTGCAGTACGACACTTGCAGTTCAGAGCAAGTTGAGAGCACAAGATAATTTACAGAGCACAAATTTCAGGTGCACAAAATTCATACTCCAGAAAGCAAGCAAGGAAAGTTTCAGTGAACTTTAATTAGCTTGAAAATTTCAGTGAATTTTAATTAGCTGGAAAAGTTTCTGTTAACTTTAATTAAATGGAAAAGTTTCAGTTCACTCCTAAATTTTGCAAGATTCAGAGGCAAATTAAGCCAGAACTAAATTTCCCTTCTCAGCTACGGCAACTTCTTCAGAGCAAGCAGAAATGCATTTTATTACGCCAACTACTGCACCAAATCAAGCAAGCAGGCACCACAGGTTACCAATGCTCGATGAATGAGAGGGGAATTTCTACAAACACCTTGGGTGCAGCAGTTCGGTAGGGGAGGGAGGAGGGGGAAAGGGGAAGCACCTGGGGGAGGGAAGGGAGGGAGGTCGTCGAGCGCGGTGTAGAGGTCGTCGCCGGTGCGGAGGGAAGGGAGGTGCGAGGGCGGGAGGTCTTCGTCGGCGGCGCCACGCGGGGGCCGAGCGTGCGGTTAGGGCAGGGGCGTTGCGGGGGTGGCGGTGGAGGTGCTCCTGGCCGTCGGTGGCGGGGCGGGTCAAGCGCGGTGGAGTTGCGGCGAGGACGCGGTGCTCGTCGAGCGCGCGGGCGGGAGCTGCCGGCGGCGAGGACGCGGTGGTGGTCGTCGAGCGCGCGAGAGAGAACGTCGAGGAAGCGCGCGCGGTTCTGTGACACTTAGCGAAATTTCGGATGGAAGAGAGGCAGCGGGGTGGCCCACATGTAATTGGGTGCGAATGATTTCTGTGGCGCACCCTTTAAGCGGTGCGCCACAGAATTATGAGATTCTGTGGCGCACCCTTTCCGCGGTGCGCCACAGAATTGTGCGCCACATAATGAGATTCTGTGGCGCACCCTTAACGCGGTGCGCCACAGAATTGTAACGCCAGATTTAGTTCAAAATGAACTGATACTGTTATGGTACAAAAACACCAGCATATTCCAGTGGTTCGACACTGAACCAGAAACTCTGGCCAGCCACGTTCGAATCCTGGCTGTCCCATTTTTTTTTCTTAAAATATTTTTGGTTAAATTTGGTTACAAAATTCACACAATGTCTCACACATATTCAATTCATTTAATACACACAATGTCTCATACATATTTAGTTCATTGAATACATAACTCTTGCATTGTCTCACACCAAATGTCTCATACATAAAAAAGTCTCTTCTTCGTCTCGGTTCCGCGAGTTAGCTTCTCTTCTTTCCCTTCTTCACGGTTGAAAACTTTAGGCCGGCGACCTTGAGATTTCTTCGCGTGAACGGACAACCTTTAGTAGGTAGGGAGGTCTTCCTTCTTTGTGTACTAGTAGTAGGCATGTCGAAGAACTTGTCGAATTCCTCCTCGATCTTTGGCTCGTTGTCCAAGTCTTGCTCGGTGGCGCCTCCTTCCATTCCGATGATGCTCCTCTTGCCCCTCCTCACGACAACACGGCTAGGCTTTGACGGGTCGGTAATGAAGAAGCATTGCTCAACTTGGCTAGCGAGTACCCATGGCTCATTTTTCGCGGAGGCGTTCTTCGATTTGGCATCGGGTATTACCATGGTGGTGAAATACCGGCCTTCTTTGACGACGTCCTTGGCCCATCTTACACGGAACATTGGCACCGACTCTCCACAGTAGTTGAGGTCCCATATCTCCTCAATCCTTCCGAAGTATCTTTGCTTGACAGTAGCCTCGTCATCGCCGTAGGATAGCATAGTTACTCCTGAGTTTTGATATTCGCTATTCTTGTCCTTTTCCTCGGTGTAGAATCTGTAGCCGTTGATGTCGTACGCCTGATAGGTCTTTACGTTGTGCGAGGGACCCCGTGATAAGGAGAATATGAGTCTTTCATCTTCCGTAGATGGCGTTTTGCTCTTTGCTAGCTCCAGTTGCTTTTGCTTGAACCAACGCGTGAAGCTAGAGTTGTGCGCTCTGGTTACGTCTCCCTTCTTCCTCGGCCGGCCCAGGTTGATGTAATGTTGCTCGAGTAAGCATTTGTGCTCTTCCACCCAAGTTTCGATCAATTGTAAGTGTTGTAGCGCGACCCGGTGAGCCCTGTCGAAGTCGTCCTTTCGACCCTGCATGCTGACAAAGATTGAGCTGGTGCCGTCTCGGTGACCATATCCCTGGAGCCTGCCGAAGTGTTTCCTCCTGGGCAGACCAACATGCTGGTTCTCGGTGCTTAGATAATTCTGGCAGAAGGAGATGCACTCGTAGGTTAGAAAGCCCTTGGCCATGCTTGCGTCTGGACGGGCCCTGTTGCGAACGTATCCTTTCATGACACCGTTCATCCTTTCGAACGGCATCATGTAGTGCATGAACGTTGGCCCGAGCTGCCTGATGTCATCAACGACATGGAGAAGGAGATGCACGCAGATATCAAAGAATGCTGGCGGGAAGTAAATCTCGAGCTCGCATAGTATCAGCACGATCTCTTCCTGTAGCCTGTCGAGCTGCTTCACGCCGATCGACTTCCTGTTGATGACGTCGAAAAAATTGCAAAGGGCAAGCAGCGTATCACGGACGTGCTCGTCCATTATCCCTCGAATCGCAACGGGAAGTATCTGCGTCAACAGCACGTGACAGTCGTGAGACTTCATCCCGCTAAACCTCTTCTTCGTTCCGTCCAGATATCTGCTTATCAGCCCCGCGTAACCATGAGGAAATTTGACTCCTAGGAGACACCTGTAGAATTGCTCGAGCTCCTCCGGACTCATAGTGAAGCACGTAGCGGGAAGCACCACGTGTTCTTCTTTACCCTTTTGCGGCGACCTTGAGTCCCTTCCGTCTGATCATCATCATCATCATCGTCATCACTATCGGGGATCTGAAGATCTTTCCTGACACCAAGCCATTTCAGATCGTATCTTGCTTTCGTCCCATCCTTGGACTTTTCCGGCATGTTGGAAAGAGTGCCAAGCAGAGCCTCGGTGACATTCTTCGTAATGTGCATCATATCGAGGCTATGTGGCGTCTTGAGGACCTTCCAGTACTCCAAGTCGTGGAAAACAGACCTCGCTTTCCATACACCCAGCAGCGGATCTACCTTCGGTCGTTTCTTTCCCGGCGCGGGGCACTCCTCCCAATTTTTCAACAGCTCGTCGATTTCTGTGCCGCTCCTCGGGCTCGGGGCTTCTTCGATCTCGTCCTTACCATTGAACAGTCACCGCGTTTTCTCCACGGGTGATCCATGCGAAGCCACCTTCGAGCCCCTGGGTACACGGTTTTCGAAGACCCGGGATTCCTTGGTAGCTGGAGATGCGGGGTCTTATCCATGCACCTGACACATGCGCAGAATCCGTGGCCTACCTGGGCCGATACATATGAGCAACCAGGATAGTCCTGCACCGTCGTGAGCAACGCGGCTCTCATGTCGAAATAATCTCCAGTGTAGGCATCCCACGTACGGGCTGGCGTCTCCCACAACGTGGCTAACTCCTCTTTCAACAGCGCGAGATACAGATGTATGTGGACACCTGCTTGTTTCGGCCCCTGAATGAGAATACTCATGTGTATGTACCTTTGCTTCGTGCACAACCACGGGGGAAGGTTGTAAGGCCATACAAACACGGGCCAGGTGCTATGCGTGCTACTCTGGTTGCCGAACGGATTGAGTCCATCGGTGCTCATACCGAGCCTGACGTTCCTTGCGTCGCCTCCGAAATTTCCGACGGCGTCCAACTCTTGCCACTGGCTAGCGTCTGAAGGGTGTGTAAGGATCCTGCCCTTCTCCGGATCTTCTTCGGGCTTCTCCCTTTCCGCGTGCCATTGCATGAGCTTTGCTTCCTTAGGGTCCACGAAGTACCGCTGCAGACGGGGAGTGATAGGAAAGTACCATACCAACTTTCTTCCCACGGCTCTTGTACCGTCCTTGGCCGCACACCGGACATGTGGTTCTGTCCTCGTACTCGCCCCGATAAATTGTGCAATCATTGATGCAGGCGTGGTATTTAACGTGCGGTAGGTCAAGAGGGCACACGACTTTCTTGGCCTCCTCGATACTTGTTGGCAATGTGTTCCCCTCGGGAAGACGCTCGTGGAAGAATTGCATGCTCTTGTTGAAGCTCGCGTCGGTCCATTTGTTTCCCGACTTCATCTCCAGAGCATCAAGCGTTACTTGCAAGCGCGTATCCTGTGGCCGGCACCCAGGATACAACGGAGTCCTCCCGTCTATCTCCATTTGCGCCAGCTTGGCTTTCTCTCTAACGGTGCTCGCCTCCTTGAGGAGCAGTTCTTGAACATGAGACTCCATCAAGGCCGACATTAGCGAGCTCTGCGGCGTGTTCGCGTCTTCTCCACCACCATCTACTCCTTCATCGTGACCATGTCCGTCGGCATCTCCTTCGTCACGATCATCTTGCCCGCCCTCGTCTTCAGGCGCAACATTTGCTGTCGGCGCTTGGTTGAAGCCTTGCATGAAACCGCGCCTGAGCAGGTGTTCCTCCAATTGTCCGGAATCAGGGTCGATCCATCTCACAAGTTTGCAACTTCGACACGGACATCGTATCTGGCGCCCGTTGCACCGACTCATTTCCGCCTTCGCTTCTTCCTTGTAGTTGTTGATTCGACTGGAGCTCATCTTGATGACCATGGTCGCCTACGCGGTATACATATAGAGTATGTGTTATTAATTAGAATTAATTAACCGCAACATGCACACACACACATACAAGCTTCTCATGCGGGAAGTCGGAAAGTCGGAAATGTTCGACGAAAAAATTCGGCATGACTTCCCCTAAAAGTAGGACATATGTGGTGCAAAAATTTACCGAAATGGAAATGAATCAACATTTCGGCAAACATCCATGCACCACGCCGGCGCAAGCAACAACATGCAAAGATTCATGCAAACCACACACACAAGTTTCATGCATAGATCCGTTCAACAAATAGTTTGCTTCATGCAAACCACACACACAATCGCCCGCCGACAAGTTTCTCATGCCTTTAACAAACACCCATCCAACAATACCCACCTAGTAGATCTAGATCCGTTCCGAGACGTGACCGTGATCGATGAGAGAGAGTGTGTGGTGATGGAGGGAAAATAGTGGACAAAAAGAGAGGAGGAGAATATATATGGAGGCTTTCCCCAAGCCCTCACCAATTCTATGTCAAACAAAGTAGGTTTAACAACAAATAATGGATAATAGGATGGTCAAAATGCCATGGGAGAGAGGAGGAGCTCGAGCTAGATGCATGGGGAGAATGAAGAAGGTCACATGGGGAAAGTGGGGTTGCCACCTTTTTGTGGATCTGGGCCAACATTCTGTGGCGCACGCAGCTCGGTGCGCCACAGAATGTCACCTTTCTGTGGCGCACCGTGTCTGGTGCGCCACAGAAAGCTAACATTCTGTGGCGCATATGTGGTGCGCCACAGAATGTGAACTTTCTGTGGCGCACCAGCAGCGGTGCGCCACAGAAATTGCCCAGATGGACCTAGGCCCAATGATTGCACGTGGGACCCACAGGATTTCTGTGGCGCATGGACACACATGCGCCACAGAAGTCTGACTTTCTGTGGCGCATGGGTGTCCATGCGCCACAGAAAATAAACTTTCTGTGGCGCATGGCCACTAGATGCGCCACAGAAAGGCCAATATTTCTGTGGCGCACCTCCTCCCATGCGCCACAGAAATATTTCTGTGGCGCACCAATTAAGGGTGCGCCACAGAGTGTCCACCTATCTATATAGGGTTTCCCTACTAGTGCCATGTTCCTTCCAATGATGATATAGGAAGCACTAAGCTTGGGGATGAGGTGTTTGAAAATCCTTTTGCTAGTAATAATTATATTTTTGAAACCTCTCCTCCTAGTGATGTTTTTGAAAATCCTTTTGCTACTGATGATTATATATTTGAGACCTCTCCTTCTAGTAAAAATGATGATGATATGTTTACAAATGAACACACTTTGGAAGATAACTATTCTATTTCTTATGATGATACTATGCCTCCAGTCTTTGATAATTATTATAAAGATAACTATAACATAGGCTATAATTACAATCATTCTCATGAAACTTGTCATAATTATAGAGGGATTTGCCAAAACCATCCCTCTAATATACAACTTGTATATCATGTTCGAGTTCTTTATGATGATCCTACTCCCATTGTTATTAATAAGAAGAACTTTGCTTATGTGGAAAATATTGATACTTTTATGCATATGGATCATGATAAGAATGTTTCATGTGATGGTTATATTGTGGATTTTATC
>CAMZMU010000081.1:4533472-4598087 GCA_947311845.1 Poa pratensis | reverse complement strand
GTGTGACGAGGGGTAGACTCATCAAGACCCATGGTTAAGGTCCCTAGGTTATGAATATGGGGGAGAACGTGGTAGAGCTGGAAGTATCGTCGGCTGACAAGCAGGGCAAAGATTTTACCCAGGTTCAGGGCCCTCGTGTGGAGGTAACACCCCTACGTCCTGCCTGTCTGTTATTGATTTGTGAATATGATGGTTACAAGGATCCCGGCGAGATGTCGATCTCGCTAGGGTTTGTGGCTCTGGTGGTTCGTTGTCTGGTTCGATGGCCCTCCCAGTCCTTAAATAATAGGCTGGGTCCCGGGTGTTCGTAACCGACTCGATTTACAAGTAAGGAAACTCTAAACCGACTATTGCTTCGCCAAACTTGAGGATACTTCATCTTCGTGGGCCTCCCTTCATGGGCTTCATGTAGGCTCTGATAGTTGGGCCTAGTCGATACGTGCACCAGGTACCCTCATGGTAGGGTACCCGATAGGCATACCCATGTCAGTAGCCCCCGAGTACTTGTCTGATTCGAAGAGTCGGGCATGGACTCATACATCATGCACGTTATATTATTTTTACATCTGTATTTAGAATTCTTATGAAATAGCACATGTTAGCAATGCCGAGTGTTTTCATCGACTATGAGTTTTTGCTTATGATAATCAAGGGATATTAGCTTAGCAGGCCCGGCACACACGACGGATCGGGGCCGGTTAACTACCATTTGTGGCAAAACCATACTAGCTTTCAATCAAACTCGAGTCCCCGGACTCGAATCTGGAACAAACTGGACAGACTCGAAACGGCCGTTGAGGTCTTACTGAATCGAACTGCAGTATAATTTTGAATCTACCCAACGCGTCCGTCGGGGATTTTCATCATGTCTGCTGACACGGAACATTTAAGGATAACGCTGCTGGAGCGGTCCTTAGCCCAGCTCGACTGATCGGCGGGTCTTACCTTTGCACTTATGCATGCAGCATCCAAGGATCGTCGGATCAACTCGGGAATATTTTGAGTGTGATTTTGCTTATGAACTTAGTCGAATGTTCCGTCGACTGCACTTTTGCCATTATTCTATCGGGTGCGCGACAGCGCTCCCGATGGGAGTAGCCCCCGAGATTGTGCTTTATTGCTTGCAATGGAGGATAATCTCAAATTCTTTTACCCTGCACATTTTAGTCAAAGAAATTTTTTGATACGCTCCCGATGGGAGTATGATGCTGCAGTCGAAAGAATTTCGACTGGCCTCTATGACTTTTGCTAAAAAACCAACCGAAACTTATGCGAGAGACCACCCGAAGATATCATCGAGTGACTTTTATGCCAGTTGTGAAAGAGAACAACGTCAGCAATGACGCATTTTGCGACTGCTATCTCTGACAAGCGATGGCGTGCCTGGAGAGGCTTTGATAAGACGTGACCCTGTTCTGTGGGCCCGTTTTTGCAGAGCTGACCAGGGATGACGCCGCGTGGACTTGATTTGACCGTTCGGGCACATTTTCACGGGGCGTGATGATGGCTTCCTGGATTCTCGTGCGTAGTGGGCGGAGTGGCCGGCGACGGTTGCTCTCCGTGGCCGCCACGTGTATGGCCAGATTTCGCGCGGAGCGTATGGATTTGTTTTAACGGCTACGATCGTTTTTGCGCTCTGTGGTAAATAGGGGGGACGGCTGGCAAGTTTTTTACTTGCCATTTGCCCCTGCGCCGCCCCTCGTCTCCTTCCTCGCGCCCCCTCCATTGCTCTGCGCCCAAGCTCTTGCCCCACA
The DNA here is from genome assembly GCA_947311845.1 of Poa pratensis. Classification (NCBI taxonomy): domain Eukaryota; kingdom Viridiplantae; phylum Streptophyta; class Magnoliopsida; order Poales; family Poaceae; genus Poa; species Poa pratensis. Next base: position 4,596,333 of record CAMZMU010000081.1, on the reverse strand, counting down.
CTCCCTCCACCGTAGCGATGGCGAAAGGTGGAGGTGCGAAGCGTCGCTGCCGCCGCCGCCGCTACCGATGCGACCAAGGGCAAGAAGGCCGTGGCGGGTACATCTGCATCCGCCGCGCTGAAGAAGGGCAGCGGGGACTGGGCGAAGTCCACCATCAAGGACGCCCATTTGGTCAAGTTCCGCGAGCAGGGGTATCTGCCACCCGCGGAGCAGCTCGCCGTCCGCGCGCCGTCGCCCAAGGAGGTACTCCCCGAACCACGCGCCAACGAGCGTGTTTGTTTTGCGGAGTTTTTGCCTAGGGGCTTTTCGCTTCCCCTCCACGATTTCGTTCGTGGTCTTCTTTTGCCTACGGGGTGCAGATCCATGATCTCACCCCAAACGGCATTATGCATATCGCGTGCTTCATCACGCTGTGCGAGTGCTTCCTCGGCGTCGCTCCCAGCTGGGCGCTGTGGAAGCCATCTTCATGGTGCGGCCGAACAGAGGAGGTGGTCGCACCTACCCCGTCGGCGGCTGTGGAATACAGGTGCGCAGCGACACCCGATACTTCCGCCTGAAGACCGTCGACTCCGCTCAAGGCTGGAGGAAGGGGTGGTTTTATGCGACTGTGAGCAGGATGCAGCCGCCCCTTTCTCGACTGCTGCTTTCACCAGGACCAAGGCGTGGGATCACCAACTCTCAGCCGAAGAAATGGAGGAGGCAAGCCCTTTGCTGGCTCGGATCGGAGGCATGCTGGACAAGGTCACAGGCATCCATTTGATCGCCACCTTTGTGAAGAGGCGGGTGTGGCCCATCGCGCCCGAGCGCACCCCATGTGGGAGTATGAAGGCGCAGGGACATCACCCGAATGAATCCAGAGGAGCTTTCAAGGAGTGAGCTGCTGACGCATGTGCGACACATCACCAACTTGACGACAGGCGACACTTGCAATGTCGACTGCCCTGTTGCACCATATGGGTTGGAGAACCCTTTGCTTGAGGTATGTATGTGTTATAGCCTGCTTGCAATGAAAGTTTGCCACTCGCATGTTTTATGATGCGATTTTTGATTCTGACTTTGCAATTTGTGATGTGTGCTATGCAGGGTCACTCGACTGCTGCCTCCCTTCCTCCTCTGCCTGAAAATGGCGAGACTGAAGAAACACAGGCACAGGTGGTGGACCCGAAAGGGGATCAGTCGCCCATCCCTTCCGCCACCACTTCACGTGTGGAGGATGCGAGGAAGAAGCAGCAGAAGAAGTCCAATCTGAAGACAAGGCTCCTTCTGACCAAGAAGTCGATACCGCGCAACCAAGCGGCGTCGACTGGCCAAGAAGGCGCCTTCTGCTGCCAGTTCGCCCGCGAAGGAGCAAGGCTTGGAGGATGACGAGGAATCAGATTCACCACCTGTTTTCCAAGCCGCTCCTTTGCGTGCGTGCTCAACAAGCTCGACTCTTCCGCTTCAGTCGAGTGGTACCCCAGCCTTTGGAGGACCAATTTTTGGCGACTCCGAAGACGAGGAAGATGAGGAGCACAGGTATGTGTGTTTTTGAGTATGATATGAAAATGTTTGTGCTGTCATTTTTGTGCTGACCATCCTTTTGTTTTGTTGTGTTGCTCACAGTGCTGAAAACAACCAGCCTGGGACTCCTCCAGTCGAGAATGTTCCAGCCGTGGAGCACTCGAAGTCTGCACCGACTGGAAACGAGGCTGCCCAGCCCATGGCCACTGACGCTGTCGTTGAAACAGCCAAGGCGGCAACTCCAGATGTCGGGACATCGTCGCGGCTCCTGAGCCGTGGATGAACCACGTGAGTAACTTTTTGCTTGACCCGTTTAGTTGTAGGTCTGTGAGAATTTTTGATTTTTGCTGAATCCGTGTGCTCGCAGCCCTTCTACCACACCTTGGCAGATTCTGCCAAGGCTTATGTCCAGGTGGAGCAGGAGAGGGACACCATGCGCGCCGAGCTCGAGCGGCTCAGTCGTGAGTTCTCCTTTTTGCTTTTGTTTTGCCCAACTTCTTTTCGCAATGCCTGATTTTGTCGAGTATTGAATACACGTAATTTTTGCTGGGCCAGGCGAGAAGAAGGAGCTGGAAGACGCACTCGCCGCGCAGCGCGAAGAATCGAAGAAAGAGCTGGCTGCCGCCACCAACTCAGCTGCTGCACGCAGCGAGAATATGCTGACCAGCTCGCGGCACTCGCGCAGGCCATGGGAGGTGAGTAATCTTTTTCTCCTTTTGATATGACTATATAACTTGTCGAGTGTCGTACTTATGCCTGTTTTGAATTGTGCAGAAGCTGTTGGCGCACCGGCCTCTGCAGACGTGGCGAGTGACGATCTTTCGCTGGAACAGGCTGTGGGCGGCTTAGGCGCTCTGTGCAACCAGGCGAAAGAAGCACTCGCCAAATCAACGAGCACACTTGGTGCTGTATACCAAGTGGTGTTCCCTACTGGCGTGGTGCCGTCGACGGTGGATGACTTCGCCAACGTGTTTGGCCCCGGGACGTCCACCATGGCGGGTTTTGCTCGCGCCAACACGGTACGCGGATCCGAGTCCACCATCAAGCTTCTTATGGGACATGGGATAGATTGCGACTATGAGGCAGCACTGTCTGCGTTCCCTCAGAAGCCAGACGGGAAGCCCATTTCGCTGAAGGGGGTGAGCGGAGCAGCCGCGCGACTGGCTGAAGTTTTCATGAACACCATGGAGCGCCGGGCACTCGAGACTGCCAATCGTCTGCTTAGGAAATCGAAATCTTAGGCTTAGGGTAGCTGTACCCTTTTGCTTTTTTATGCCTTGTAATGATACCTTCTGAACTGCGCGAGTCTGCGCTTTGTTTTTGCTACCTTGTTTATGCAAACTGTCTTTTGCCAATGTCTTTCATTTGGAGAGTTGTATGCTTATGACGCGAGTCTTACAAACTTTGTGTTTGTGATTATGCTCTTTGAACAGTCACGAGAACCTGCTACGCGACTAGTTCCTCGCAGGCTCCAACCACCACCCGATCCCAGGGTCAGGTGGCAAATGATGCCAAGGTGATGGAGTATATGAAGGCTAAATATTGAGAATGGAGCAAGATCTGAAGGACGCCCAGGCTGAGCTGAGTCGATTGAGGGCCAGACCCGCGTTGGCCACCCAACGCGAGGATTATGTTCTCGGGGAGATGGAGCTTGTGAACAGGCAACTCGAGTGTAAGTTCGAATCTTGCTTTGTTTTACAAGCTTTTTGTGTAGCTTTTGTCCTTTTGATCTAACTGGTGCGCCCGTATTTGTAGGCTTTGTCGACAACTTCCAGGCTGAACAGATTCGCGTGGAAGGACGCCTGGATAGCGTGGTTGACGACCCTACAACTGGGCGTCAACACTTTTGGCTTGATAGGTACCATGCCCGCATACTTGCCACCCTGAAGGATCGCGTCTGGCGAAGTGCTGAGCTGCTGGAGTTATGCCGGGCATCGTTTATTCGTCTGAACGAGACTCTTTTTCCTTCGGGGCCACAACCACAAGGGATTCGTGCTGTGTTGAACATCTTCCGCCAAACAAATCCCATTCGAGAGTTGCTGTCTCAAAGACTTGTAATTGGAGCCAACGCTGCAATGGCGTATATGCGTAGTCGAAAACCAAGGTTGGTGTTGCGGACACCTGCAGCCGGAGAGGTTCTCGAACAAAAAGACTTGGATGACACGATCCAAGCTGCGGAGACACTGATCGAGTGCACTCGCGAACAGCTTTGCGGCCCCGAGCTGCCCGTAAAAGACGAGCCTGAGGATTAGAATGGTTTGCGAGTGCAATTTTTGTATAGGGGGCAGCCCCCGAGTGTAATTTTTGACTCTTTGTATATTGTATAGTTTGTATACTTTGATTTTTTGCCGAGCCCCCGAGTCAATCGAGCGGGGTTTGTGAAATATGTGTTGGTTATGAACCGATGACTGTGCAGCCCCCGAGTATTCGAGTGCGGCTGCAAAGTTTTTATGTTCTTTGTTCGGATCCTTGTTACGCAGCCCCCGAGGGTCTCGGGTGCGGTTAAGGTATGAATTATGCAGGTGGTAGCCACAAAGGAGTCGAAGGAACATTGATTTTATTCCTCTTTTGAATGTTAGGCTGCAGGCCGCCTCATTAAAAACCTTCCAGTCCCCTTAGGTACCCTGGTAAGGAAAAGAGCGCGTCTGAAACCTGCAGCCATCCGACATATAGCCTATTACATTGTATGACTGTGAGCACTTTATGCGTAGAAACGGCGCAGATGCGCAACGTTCCACGGATTGTGAGAGGGTTCGCCTGTCTTCGCGTGCTTCAGTCGATATGCACCTCCACCAAGGACCTCCGTGATGATGAAGGGCCCTCCCATGGGGAAGCGAGCTTGTGCACCTTCTTTTGCTTCAGTCGAAGAACCAGGTCGCCAACGACGAAGGACCTGGTGCGCAGTCGACGGCTGTGGTAGTTGCGAAGGTCCTGCTGGTAAACAGCTGTGCGGGCTAAGGCCGTGTCGCGCGCCTCATCAAGCAAGTCGACTGCGTCTTCGAGTGCCTCTTCTGCGTCTTCTTCATTGTATGCTTCAACTCGTGGTGCGTTGAACCTTACGTCTGATGGCAGAATCGCCTCTGCACCGTAGACCATGAAGAATGGGGTGAACTGCGTAGAAGTGTTGGGAGTTGTGCGTAGGCTCCATAGCACAGACGGTAGTTCTTCGACCCAAGCACCTGCAGCTCTTTTGAGTGGCACCAGGAGGCGCTTCTTGATCCCACTCGTCACAAGCCCATTGGCCTTTTCGACTTGGCCATTGGATTGCGGATGCGCCACGGATGCGTAGTTGAGCGTAATGTCCTGCTCTTTGCAAAAGGTTTTGAACTCCTCAGCCGTGAAGTTTGTGCCGTTATCAGTGATGATACTGTTTGGGACACCGAAGCGATAGATGATGCTCTTTATGAAGTTGACTGCCGTAGTAGCAGTCGAATTTGTGATGGGGACCGCCTCGATCCACTTTGTGAACTTGTCGACTGCCACCAGTAGGTGAGTATGCCCGCCATGCGATGATTTTTTGAGTGGCCCAACCATATCGAGCCCCCATTGGGCGAAAGGCCAGGCCAGCGGTATAGTCTTCAACGCCGATGCGGGTGCGTGCGGCCTTGTTGCGAATTTCTGGCAGCCGACGCACCTTTTGACTATGTCCTCCGCGTCTTTGAGTGCTGTAGGCCAGTAAAACCCTGCGCGAAAGGCTTTGGCTACGAGTGATCGACTGCTGGCGTGATGCCCACAGGTACCTGCATGAATGTCTCGAAGTATGGCTTGGCCATCTTCGAGTGCGATGCATCTTTGGAACATACCTGATATGCTGCGCTTGTATAACTCGCCGTTGATAACGGTGTATGCTTTTGATCTTCGAGTCACGCGTCGGGACTCGGTTATGTCATCTGGTAGCTCGCTACGGAGTATGTAAGCCAGAAAAGGTTGAGTCCAGGTTGGCTCAATGAGAAATACCTCGACAGGGGGGTCCTCTGTGCTAGGCATTTTGCTTTTGGGTGGCGTAGTCGACGGAGGAGGCTCTCGTTTCTCCTTGATGGATCTGTGTTCAATACGCTCGAGGAAGACACCAGGTGGAATTTGTGCGCCAGTTGAGCCAAGATTGGCTAGCATGTCTGCTTCTTCGTTGCTTTCCCTTCCTATGTGCCTCAACTCGCAGCCCTCGAAGCTGCCTTCTAGTGTGTTGTACAGATCGCGATAAGCGATCATGTTGTCCGCGATTGCGTCGCAGGCCTTCATTGTTTGCTGCACCACGAGGTTGGAGTCGCCGTAGATCATCAGTCGAGTGCACCCGAGTGCCTTTGCCATCCGCATGCCATGGATCAGAGCCTCGTATTCAGCCTCGTTATTGGAGGGTAGCTTGAATCCCATCTGCAAAACATAACGTAGCTTGTCCCCTTTTGGTGATATGAGGACGACGCCTGCGCCTGCGCCTTCATGTTTCTTGGACCCATCGAAGTACATGGTCCAGGAATTGGCCACGTCTGGTGCTCCAGGTAATTGGGCTTCTATCCACTCGGTTGTGAAGTCGGGTAGGACTTGTGCTTTGATAGCCTTCGGGTGCTCGTACTTGATATCTCTTGGAGCCAGCTCGATGAGCCATTTTGCCACTCGACCCGTTGCATTGGGGTTTGTGAGTATATCACCGATTGCTGAGTTGCTTACCACGGTAATCGGATGCTCGGTGAAGTAGTGTGTCAGCTTCCTTGAGGACATGAATACAGCGTATGCCAGCTTTTGATAGTGCGGGTACCGCTGTTTTGATATGGAGAGAACCTCGCTCAGGTAGTAGACTGGACGTTGTATGCTTTGGATGTGCCCCTCCTCCACGCGTTCGACTACCAGTACGGTGCTCACCACCCTGTTTGTAGCCGAGACATACAGGTAGAGTGGTTCCCGTTCCTTAGGTGCGACGAGGATTGGAGGGCTTGTGAGGATCCGCTTGAGATCTGTGAAGGCTGCTTCAGCTTCTGGCGTCCACTCGAACTTGTCCGCCTTCTTCATCAGTCGATAGAATGGTAGAGCCTTTTCACCCAGTTTGCTGATGAATCGACTGAGCGCCGCTACTCGTCCTGCTAGTTTCTGCACATCATGAAGCTTTGAAGGCCTTTGCATGGTGAGGATGGCCTGTATTTTCTCCGGGTCTGCTTCGATTCCACGAGCAGAGACTAGGTACCCTAAGAGCTGCCCGGCTGGAACGCCGAACGTACACTTCTTAGGATTGAGCTTGATATGGAAGCGTTTGAGGTTTGCGAACGTCTCCCTCAAATCGTCGAGTAGTGTGCGTTCTTCCCTTGTGGTAATGACAATGTCATCAACGTAGACCTGGACGTTGCGTCCAATTTGCTTTTTGAGGCAGTCCTGCATCATGCGCTGGTATGTTGCACCCGCGTTTTTTAGCCCGAAGGGCATAGTTGTGTAGCAGTAGACCCCGAGTGGGGTTATGAACGCCGTTTTTTCTTCGTCTTCTTGCTTCATCCTTATCTGGTGATAACCTGAGTAAGCATCCAGAAAGGAGAGTCGTGCGCATCCGGCGGTGGAGTCAACGATCTGATCGATCCGGGGTAGCGGGAAGTGATCCTTTGGACAGCACTTGTTCAGCGCTGTGAAATCCACGCACATCCGAAGGATGTCTGTATGCTTCTTTTCTACGAGTACAGGGTTGGCCACCCATTGTGATTTCTTGATTTCCCTAATGAATCCTGCTGCGAGTAACCGGTCGACTTCGGATTCGACTGCGGTTCGCTTTGGACCGGAGATTCGACGCATCGTTTGCTTGACTGGCTTTGCATCTGGAAACAATTGGAGAGAGTGCTCGGCGAATTCCCTGGGAATACCTGGCATGTCGGCTGGACACCACGCAAATATTTCCCAGTTCTCACGGAGGAATTCGACGAGCGCGCCTTCCTATGCGATAGGCAGGCTCGAAGATATGTTGACTGTCTTGGTCGGATCGGTCGGGTGCACCTGATGCGACCTTGTGTCATTTGTAGCATTGAAGGATCTGTCGACTGCCAACTTCTTATGCTCTGGAAGGAGTGTGCGGTCGTTGGTAATCGCTAAGTCAGCGAGTGATTCCTCCACCCCGAACATCTCGGAGATTTTGCTGAACTCGCGGTCGCAAGCATCGGACCTTTGAAAGTTTCCACGGACAGTGATGACTCCCTTTGGTCCTGGCATCTTCAGCGTGAGGTACGCATAGTGTGGCACCGCCATGAATCGAGCAAACGTCGGGCGACCAAGAATAGCATGGTATTGTGATTTCCAGTCGACGACCTCGAACTCAATCGACTCTGTCCTGAAGTGGCTTACGTCCCCGAACGTAACGTCGAGTTGTACGGTGCCTTCTGGGCTAATTGCTTTGCCAGGAACGATACCGTGGAAGGTATTTGAAGATTTTGGGAGGTTTTCGACTGACCTGTTCATTTTGCGGAGTGTGTCCGCGAAGATGATGTTTATGCCGCTGCCTCCATCCATGAAGACCTTGGTCATGGCGTAGCCTCCTATTTGCGCGTCGAGTACCAGAGCCGCATGCCCTGGTCGAGCTACAGCTGGGGGATGATCCTCTCGACTAAAGCTTATGTGGTTTCCGATCCCTTCAGAAATTCAGGCACGGCTGGAGGTGCCATGACAGCCAAGTTCACCTGTCGAGTGATTAGTTTTTGCTGCCTGTTAGAGGGGCGACCCTTTTGTATCATGTACATCTGCCCGTGGGGCTGTGGATATTGATCATCTTCCGCCCGTAGCACAGGTTGTATGGCACCTGCGAGATTTGCGCCTGGAGCAGGCTGTGGTGCGGGTTGCGGTGGCGGCTGTGGCGCCATGAGAGCGGGCACAGCGTTCGGCTGTGGTACGGGTGCAGGCATGGGCTGAGCAGGTGCTGGGCCATTCCTCTTGAGTCGTATCACATAGTCAGTCGCCATTTGGTCGAATTCCCTGCAGTTCCTTAGGGTGTGATTGGAGCGTAGTTTTCCGTCGTCCCCCTTGAAGAGGTGGAATCTGCACCAGTCGTCCATCTTTTCCTCGAACGACCGCTCGGGTTTTGCGTCGCTACGTTTGCGCCATTCTTGCCTTTTGTAGCTATCGCTCCGCTGCTCGCGATCTCGACTGTCACGTCGATCATCCGAGCGTCGATTGCTTCTATCATGGTCCTCCTTTGGCTGTGTGTATCCAGCCGCCATGAACTCGGGTCTGTTATCGTCGTAAGGACGTCTGGACCGTTTACGCCTGCGATCTTCTCTGTATGAATCTCTGCGGCTTCGACTGCCGCTTTCGTAGTTGTCGCGTGTTGGGGAAGCACGGGATCTGCGTACAGAATCCTCTCCATCTGCCCACTCAGTCGCAACTTTGATGAGGTCAGCCAGGGAGGTTGGCTTTTCACGACCAAGTGCCTCTTTGAAGTCCTTCCTGGCGAGACCTTGTATGAAGGCATCCATGGCCCTGTCTTCTGACACTTTGCCAACCGAATTGCGTATTTCGGTCCACCGCCGTATGTATGATCTCAGCGACTCGTCTGATCGTTGAGTACATGTCCTTAATTCCTCGAATGTCTTCGGGCGCTCACACAGAGGCTCGAAGTTTTTGATGAAGTCTCTGCGGAAATCATCCCACGAGTCATATGATGATGGAGGGAGTGATTTGAGCCAGTCGCGGGCAGTTCCTTCGAGCATAAGTCGTATGTACTGCATCGCCGTGGTGTTCGTGCCCCGCTGGCATGCCACGGCGAGTCTGTAATCTTCTAGCCACCCAGAAGGTTCTTGGCGACCGTTGTACTTGGGTTGCTCGCCTGTCAACTTGAACCGTTTGGGCATCCGCGTCTCACGGATGCGTCGAGTGAAGCACAATGCTCCGCATGGCTCTGGTTCGCGATCAGAGTATGAATCGCTGCTATAGGATCTTCGAGACCTGCTCCTGCTGGACCTGTGCCGGCGCGTGCTTCTCCTTCCTTCATCCGAGTGGTGGCTGCGACCACTGCGATGATGTGCTGCGTGTCGTGAGTCGACTATGTCGCGATCGCGATCCCTTGCTGGAGTTTTGTCTTCTGGCTGCATAGCCTGTGCCGCTAGAGCTAGCGATTTGAGTTGTTGGCGATGCAGGGCTGCGTTAGGGTCATTCGCCGGAGGTTGTATTGCCTTGAGGTAAGCACCTACGGAGAATAATGCACCCGCAGCAGTTTTGGGTACTGGGATTCCGTTAGCGTCCTCTGTCATGAACGACAGGTTACGGGTGATTGCTACCCTTTCATGTTCTGGAAGGCTTGCCAACCGCGACCTAGGTCGAGGGGTTGGTTGCTGTGTGGACCCGAGGGATTGCTCCCTTCGTCGGGCACTCGAGAGGCTGGCTTGCCTTTTGCGCTCCTCGAGCGTCGCTCGGTAGTTTTGCAGTCGAATTGACTCCTGCCAGTTGAAGTACTGGAAGGTCAACATCTCCTCTGGGTGGAGTTTGGCGGCATCATAGTGCACTCCTTTATGACTTTATCTGCTTTTGCTGCCATCTCCTCCGTGATTGTCAAGGTTGTGACCCCATCTGGCATGGTTACCGTGCATGGGAATTGTGCAGGCCTGCGAGCGGCAGCGTCTGCGGATGATTCTGCGGTGAAGGCCACGTAGACCTGATGGGGCGTGACCCGAGGACAGGTGTATGTGCTGTCGATTCCAGTCATGGACTCGACATCGCCATCGAGGCTCATGTCAGAGCCAGTGTGTTCATCGAGTAGATCTTCGAGGCGAATCTCGTTGTCGATGTGCTCATCACCTATGCTCATCTCGGTGTTGGCGAAGCCATTACGGATTTCTGAGTCGAGGTTGGTGTTGGTGAAGATCTCCGAGTCGACGTTGTTGTCGTTATGAATCGCGGGCTCGTAGAAGTCATCGAGGGAGATCCCGCAGTCGAAACTCTCGTCGAGTGGTAGGTTGAAGTCGATGTTGCTTGTGTTGTATGCTGATTCTGCTTCCTCGCCTTGGAGTTCCGTCATCATGAACCTATCGAGCTCGCCGGTCGACATGGTTGTTGCGGGCGAGCAGGCTTCAGGATTCGACGATGGGGCGAGAGCAGTCGACGGAGCCTCGAGTGCACCCAGCCAGTTGTTGCGGATCTGTCGAGTCCTGCGTGCCAAGATTGTTTACGAAAAAATTGAATGCTCCAACAGTTAAGCTCAAACCTGATTCAAGGCCAGAAAACGCCTCCTGAAGCTCCGGCGAGTGCGGATTGAAATTCATTGGAAGAGCAGATGCGCTTTTTGCGGGTGAAGCGGGCAGGCTGCCGCTTTTCGAGTAGATCGGCGAGTCGCCGTGTGTCGCCTGGATCGGCGAGTTGCTGTTTGCTGACATGGCCGGCGAGTTGCCGTTTGCAGATGAGATCGGCGAGTTGCCGTTTGCTGGTGAGATCGGCGATTTGCCGTTTGCTGTTGGGACCGGCGAAACTTCGAGTCCAGCGCTATTCTTTCCCACAGACGGCGCCACTTGACGAGGGGTAGACTCATCAAGACCCATGGTTAAGGTCCCTAGGTTATGAATATGGGGGAGAGAACGTGGTAGAGCTGGAAGTATCGTCGGCTGACAAGCAGGGCAAAGATTTTACCCAGGTTCAGGGCCCTCGTGTGGAGGTAACACCCCTACGTCCTGCCTGTCTGTTATTGATTTGTGAATATGATGGTTACAAGGATCCCGGCGAGATGTCGATCTCGCTAGGGTTTGTGGCTCTGGTGGTTCGTTGTCTGGTTCGATGGCCCTCCCAGTCCTTAAATAATAGGCTGGGTCCCGGGTGTTCGTAACCGACTCGATTTACAAGTAAGGAAACTCTAAACCGACTATTGCTTCGCCAAACTTGAGGATACTTCATCTTCGTGGGCCTCCCTTCATGGGCTTCATGTAGGCTCTGATAGTTGGGCCTAGTCGATACGTGTACCAGGTACCCTCATGGTAGGGTACCCGATAGGCATACCCATGTCAAAGGGGAGTTTCACGCTTCCAATCTCTTTACTTTGTTATTGTCTTGCTTAGTTTATTTTTATTTAGTCTTGTTTGCTTTATTTATCAAAAACACAAAAAAATTAGTTACTTTTATTTTCAAGTTGTTATCTTTCTGTTTTGTTTTAATTTTGCTAAAATGAGTACCCCTGAAATTGAAGTTTGGTCCTTTAAGCAACAAGGTGGAGAAAGTTTAAAAGATGCTTGGTATAGGATCAGTGATGCTCACCATAGATGTGCTAAAAAATATTCTACCATGATCCTTCTTAGAAATTTTTATGTTGGTTACACTAGTTGGTATCGGTATGTTCTAGATACTCTGACAGGAGGCAACTTTCTGGGGACTACTGCTTTGGAAGCACGCAATATTATTGAAAGTTTGGTAGAACACCACCTATTAATGATCTTAAAATTGAGACTAATTTGGAAGATGTTATAAAAAAATTGGAGTCCATGGAGAAAAACTTGCCGGATTTGCTTGGTAGTTCTAGCAAAGTTAATGAATCACTGGGAGATATTAATAAAAGAATTGCTATTTTAGAAGCTAGCATTGGCCATGATAATCAAAACTTCAGGATAGGTGAATTAGAGGATACTCTAAGTTCAACTTTCTCCTCTATCAAGTTTAAAAAGCAGAAAGCTTTTGTGGGGAAAGAGCAAAAATTCATGTATGTTCGAAAAGTGCCTCAAACAAAACCCCCTAATGTGCTTAAAACTGATAAAATGAGGGTGAATCACATAATGAATTATTTAAATTTGCTTCTCAAGAATTACTGAACCAAAAATGCCTATTGTTACAAGCTGTGTTTTTCAGGAAGTTTTTGATGATATTGATGCTTCATCACTTGGAAACACTTGATTCTTACTTTCTGCGCCTAGCTGAAAGGCGTTAAAGAAAAGCGCTTATGGGAGACAACCCATTATTTTATTTCTGCAATTTTTCTTTTTTGAGTCAAGGAGTTGTTTACTTCTGTAACAATTCCTTTGTATCTTTATTTTATCGCATTGTTGTGCCAAGTATTGCCTCTAATAGGAAGATGATGCTAGATTTGGATTTCTGCGCAGGAACAGATTTCTGCTGTTCACCGTTTTAATTCTGTAAAATCACAGAAAAATTATTTAAATCTGAAATTTTTGTGCGTGATCCTCAGATATGTACGCATCTTTCGTTAGTTTAAAGTTTTTCGATCTGAGCAACGTAAGTGCCTCGAAAAAATTCGTCTTTGCGGACTGTTCTGTTTAGACAGATTCTGTCTTTTATTTTTCGCATTCTCTCTTTTACTAGTGTTGAGTGGAATTCTTTTTTAGGGTGAAGAGCTTCACATAACATCAGTGGCAGTAGCTAATGTTAAAAGTAACGGTCATGTTTGTGTCCTTATAGAACATGTGAGTTTTTGATTGTGCACTAACCCTCTAATGAGAATTACTTTGAGTTTGGTGTGGCGGAAGTTTTCAAGGGTCAAGAGAGAAGGATGATATAATGTGATCAAGAAGAGTGAAGAGCTTAAGCTTGGGGATGCTCCCATGGATCACCCCAGCATATTTCAAGAAGACTCAAGCGTCTAAGCTTGGGGATGCCCAAGGCATCCCCTTCTTCATCAGCAACTTATCAGGTCATCTCTAGTGAAACTATATTTTAATTCTTTCACATCATATGTGCTTTACTTGGAGCGTCTGTGTGCTTTTATTTTCAGTATTTTATTTTTCTTATGGTCAACTTGATTGGACCCCAGCATTCTTGATTGGGAGAGAGACACGCTCCGCTTTTTCATATGAATACTCCTATTCTTCACTTATACTTGTTGAGTATTCTTATCTAGCTATTGCTATGCTTTTAGCTCCTGTTTTGCATGCATCTCTTATTCAGAGCTGTTAGTTCTTTTAAAGAAAGTACTCTCTTGCTTCACTTATAATTGTTTGGAGAGTTTATGTTGAAATAAATTGATTGGTGTTTGGTTGGAACAGAAAATGTTGCATGTGGTAGATGGTATAATGGAAAAAGCTTACATATTCTTGTAGATCATTGTATTGGATAATTTGATACTTGTCAATTGTTTTGAGTTATCAAGTAGTTCATGTTTAAGCTTTTGTATCATGTAGTTAAAACCTATTAATGAAGAACTACCGTAAAGCTCGTTGAAATTTGGTTTGCATGATTGGTATCTCTAAGGTCTAGATATTTTCTAGTAAAAGGGTTTGGTTAACAAGGAAGACAGTGTAGAGTCTTATAATGCTTGCAATATGTTTTCATATAAGCCTTGCTGTGTCGGTTGATATCCTGTGTTTGCTTCAAATAACCTTGCTAGCCTAAACTCTGTACTGAGAGGGAATGCTTCTCGTGCATCCAAAACCTTGAGCCAAAATCCATGCCATCTGTGTCCACCATAACTACCTATATGTGGTATTTCTTGCCATTCCAAGTAAATTTTTCATGTGCTACCTTTAAACTATTCAAACTTTATTACTCCTATTTTGTGTCAATGTTTACCAAGCTCATGAGGACGGGGTGGATGTCTTTATGTCAACTGTCAAACAGACTTTACCACCGGACTAGCGGCATATACATCCGCTTATCCATTAATTTTGCAAAAAGAGCTGGCAAATGGGGTGCCCAGTCCCAATTAATTACAACTTTAACCGCTTAATTCTCTTCACATTTTTGCCCTGATTTATCAGTCAAGCAATGACAAACAGTGAAATATCTGCATGTGTAAACAAAAGAGAAAGAGGGATGATCTGCCTTGCTGGTAGAAATAACGTCCTTCATGGGAGCCGCTCTTAAAAGTCTGGTTGGCAGGGGTCATATTGTACTTTCCATTTTCTGATTCGTTGACAATTAACAAACACCTCTCAAAACTTATTTTTACTCTCTATATGATTTCAAAAACTTAAAAAGCTCTAGCACATGATTTAATCCCTGCTTCCCTCTGCGAAGGGCCTTTCTTTTACTTTTATGTTGAGTCAGTTTACCTACTTCTTTCTATCTTAGAAGCAAACACTAGTGTCAACTTTGGTGCAACAATTTTTATATGCTCGTATATTGCACTTATTATATGCTTTGTGTTGACAAATATCCATGAGATATATATGTTGAAAGTTGAAAGCAATTGCTGAAACTTAAATCTTCCTTTGTGTTGGTTAAATACCTTTTACTTAGAATCTATTGCTTTATGAGTTAACTCTTATGCAAAACTCTTTGATGCTTGTCTCGAAAGTACTATTCATGAAAAGTTTTTGCTTATATGATTCAGTTGTTTGCTCATTATCTACTTGCTAGCAAACTATAGACCATTGACCTGGATCACTTCATTCATAACATGTGCTTTACAATATTATTTGATCAAGATTATGATTGTAGCATGTCACCTCAGAAATTATTTTGTTTTTATCGTTTTACCTACTCGAGGACGAGTAGAACTAAGCTTGGGGATGCTTGATACGTCTCAAACGTATCTATAATTTCTGATGTTCCATGTTGATATTATACCAATTGTTACATGTTTTATATACACTTCATAGCATTTTTATGCATTTTCTGGGACTAACCTATTAACAAGATGCCACAGTGCCAGTTCCTGTTTTCTGCTGTTTTTGTATTCCAGAAAAGCTAGTCTGGAAATATTCTCGGAATTGGACGAAACTTGGACAGAACCTCCTATTTTTCCAACACGAAGACGGAGTCCAGAGGAGAGACGGAGGAGGGCCACGTGGCACCCACACCATGGGGCCGCGCGGCCCCCCTGCCGCGCCGTGGGGTGGTGTGGGGCCCTCGTGGCTCCGCAGCCGCCGCCCTTTCGCCTATTTATTCTTCCCGACGCGAAAACCCTAAATACCCGAGCCATTATCCACGAAAAGTTCCAGAGACGCCGCCGCCGTCAACCCTAGCTCGGGAGGGTTCAGAAGCTCTTCCCGGCACCCTGCCGGAGAGGGGAATCATCACCGGAGGGCTCTACATCACCATGCCTGCCTCCGGAGTGATGCGTGAGTAGTTCATCCTTGGACTACGGGTCCATGGCAGTAGCTAGATGGTTGTCTCTCCACTTTATGCTATCATGTTTAGATCTTGTGAGCTGCCTATCATGATCAAGATCATCTTATTGTAATGCTACATGTTGTGTTTGCTGGGATCCGATGAATATTGAATACTATGTCAAGTTGATTATCAATCTATCTTATATGTTATTTATGATCTTGCATGCTTTCCGTTACTAGTAGATGCTTTGGCCAAGTAGATGCTTGTAACTCCAAGAGTGAGTATTTATGCTAGATAGTGGGTTCATGCCTCCGGTAATCTGGGAGAGTGACAATAACTTCTAAGATTGTGGATGTGCTGTTGCCACTAGGGATAAAATAACCGATGCTTAGCTTAAGGGTACGCCGTTAGGTCTAATGCATTTGTTTACTTTACGCACATTACTTAATGCAATTATCCGTTGCTTGCAACTTAATACCAACGGGGAACTCGGTATGACAACCTGGCGGTGGATTATTAGTCATAGACGCTGTTGGATAACGGTCTATGTATTTTGTCGTAATGCCCACATGAATATCATAGTAATCATCATGTCATATATATGCATTGTCATGCGCTCAATATTTTGTCAATTGCCCAGCTGTAATTTGTTCACCCAGCATGTTAGTTATCTTTTATGGAGAGACACCACTAGTGAACTGTGGACCCCGGTCCATTCTTTTACACTGATAATACAACCAACTGCAAACACTGTTCCTTTTCATTCTCTGCAATTTACTACTGTTTTCCACACCATACGTTTAATCCTTTGTTTTCAGCAAGCCGGTGAGATTGACAACCTCACTGTTTCGTTGGGGCAAAGTAGTTTGATTGTGTTGTGTGCAGATTCCACGTCAGCGCGCCACTGACAACCTTCCGAAGTGATTTCTTGCTCCTACTGGTTCGATTAAACCTTGGTTTCATACTGAGGGAAAACTGCTTCTATACTGCATCATACCTTCCTCTTGGGGTCTCCCGACAAACGTGTGATCCACACAATCAGTATTCCCTCGGTCCGCGAGTGACGAGGGCCTCGAGGCTACGCTCCTGCAATACCTTAGCACGATGGGTATTATCCACGTCCGGATTAATCAAGTATACTTGTTCCATTTCTGCAATACAAATTATAAACTTAGTATCAATTTAACACATTGATGCACACACAATTCAACACATTGATGAAAACATGGTTCGACACTTATTACAAATAAAAACATAGTCTAAATTTGAAATATTGATACACACATGTCCTAGTTTCTTCCTCTCCCTCTTCGTCCTCGGCTGCCTCGGCCACGTGGAGCAGCTGGCCCAGTCCCGAATCTTGTACAAGCAGTGTCCCTCTGACCAAAATCATTGCACAGAAAACATTGCACTGTCGGGCCTCCAGCTTCAGATTCATCCATATCATTTCGGATACGCTTGCACTGTCGTCGACCTCTACCAGTATGCAGCAGCCTTGGGTCGGGGATGTACTGCCTTTCAGTAGGGTCAACCGTGTTGAAATTACCCATAGCTTGAAATCCTACCATCTCACCAGTCCAGGTATTAAGAACAGACTCTTTCAAAAAATATGGGGACACGAACGAGATTGCTGCCATCCCTAGCTGCCCACAAGCAGCCAGTACATGGGAGCAGGGCAGATGAAGCGATTTTGGTTTGTTGCATATGCACTCACATGTTGACCGGGCTTCATTTCCAATTATCACCGCATGCGTTCTGATCTGATTTCCACAACCAAACTTGTCATACGGTAAGCGCACATCAAACCTCCTTTCTTGATTTCCTATGGCCTGCACAGCGTGATTCCGAGCTTTTGTCATCTTATCATCCATGTACTTCATAATCTTTTCACAATAAGGTGTGTTTGGGTTGTTCACGATATGTAAATGGGCTTTCTGGCGTCTATCTCTGAAATACTTCACTGTGCCCTGAAAAATGCCCTCTACAATGGCTATAAGTGGCAAGGCCCTATTTCCTCTCAGAACAAAGTTGTATGTTTCAGCGAGGTTGGTAGTCATGACACCGTACCTAGCTCCAAAAGTGTCGTGCAGCAAAGACCACCTCTCAAGAGGCTCGTGCTCTATCCACTGCTGAAATTTTTTAATGAGTCTCCCAGCCTTTCTCCTAACCCCAGGCGGATCAAATCCTGGCAAGCCACAAAGCCTAACTGGTACATCCTCCGCTGGTGGAGGTCCTGTTGCTAGCTGTTGCGCTACAAGTTGCACATGTGCTGCTACTGCTACATTTCGTGCAGCTTTCCTCTGCCTAACATGATTGTTAGTGAACTCATCAAGCTTACCACGTATAAAATCGTACTTCCATAGCTGGTTCTGCTTGCAAAGTTTTTTGAATAGATTCATCAAATCCTTACTTTGGAATTGTGAGAAAAATCGGCCCCCAGATGACGCATGCACCAACGACTCTGCAGATCTAGCCATGGCGTTTCTTCCTCAGGCCCAGGGTTTGTGAGTGCCTTGATGGCGTTCAGTATACCAGCATGCTGGTCATGAAGGATGCACACATTCGGCTTATCTTGCACAACTGCTATTTTAAGCTGCCTAAAGAACCATGTCCAACTTTCAGTGTTCTCGCTCTCCACAAAAGCAAATGCGAGTGGCACGATCTGATTGTTGCCGTCCTGACCAATGGAGGTCAAGATCTGTCCCCTATACTTGCCAGTAAGAAAATTTCTGTCAACACAGATGACTGGTCGACAATGACTGAAAGCTTCGATGCATACACCGAAAGAGAAGAACACACGATGCAGCACCTTCACAGTCGGAAACTCTGGCATCCAGAAGTGTTTGACGTCAACATAGGTGCCTGGATTACGGGCCTGCAATGTGTGGAGGAGCCGAACAACTGAGTCATATGAGTCCAGGAACGAACCAAATCTGATCTCAAGTACCCTCTTCTTAGCCCTCCAAGCTTTCCATAAGAAATTTTGTATTTAAACCTCGTGAACACCTTATGCTGAATAGCCTTCACTTCCATCGCTTTGTCCTGAACTATCTTCGAGTAAAGCAACCGAGCTATAAGCGTCGACGAAATGTTACGATGATCTTGAGGGATACAGTCAATTTTACATGTGTGTTGTACTACGTCGCTCACTTTCCAGTTTATGCCGAATTGAGGGTGATAGCCATGCACCCTTCCAAGATAGTTTGTAACCTCACATTCCATTGTCAGATATTTTTTACTTGAAACCATGGTTCTGAATTGCCTCCACGTCGACATTGCCCACTTAATGATTGCGTCTTGCAAATGTTGCTTGTCAGGATATAGAGCACCCACGGCAATCTGGTTCTGGTGGTACTGCCAGGCAGAATCATGACCATCGTTCACAGTCATTGACGAAGAGAAGTCATGACTCCATGCCGCAGGATTAGGCCCCACCTGTTCGTCATCCGACTCGTCGGAATCATCGGCATAACCACTATCACCATCTGTATCTTCCTCTTCCATCTGCGTCTGCATATGCCCATATGGCTCGTCTGCATCTGCCTCAACACCATCGTCACCTCCTACTTCTGCCTGACTGTTCTGCCCTGAATCGTAACCACCACCTCCAACATCTTCCTGACTATCATCATGTCCAGATAAATACATCTCTTGGCTGCTCTGGCCAGGATCGTGCCCACCCTTGCCTTCAGGAGGGTTAACCTCCTTCGCGACAGGTATCAGTAAGGCGACAGGGGTAGTTCCCCTGCTTTCGCAACCTTGCAGCCAGTGCACCAACTGAGAGGTCCGATCTATCGGCCTCAAATAGAAAAACACCGGTGACCTTGACTTCGTCCACAATGCATGCATAACGACGGTGTCTGTTTCAGGATTAAGCCCTAAACATCCTACCAACCAAACTTTCAGCTAACTTATGGACCATGTTTGTGGGGAGTTCAGTCCCAACTCAGACCATCGAAACTGACCCAGATCAGCTCCCAACTCAGTTATTTCAACAGTACCAGGACCGTAGTAAAACAGACACTTCACTAAATTACTCATCTCGGCAACCTAAAAATGTACCATGAAATAATCATTATAACCGGAACAACTACATACTTAATTATTACTACCGCGACAAATACCTAGTAATTTATACCGGATACTTTGCAATATCAATATCACTCGACTAACTTAACAATAATGCAAACCTAACTAATCTAAACCCTAATTAGCCAAAAATCGCATACCCTTGAAGCGTGCCTTGATTCAATGGAGGAGGAGCACCACCACCACCATGGCCAGAGCAGCAGAACCACCACCACCCCTCTTGCTCGGCCTACACCAACCTCCACCGCATCTCCACAATTGCTCCAAAAAAAGCACCACCAAATCACCCCACAACCTAACCCATCTGTAGATCGGAGTTGCCCTAACTCTCTAACACCTATAGGCTTAAGATTTGATGGCTGGATGGATAAATCACTGGGGGAGGGAAGAAATCGCCATGGCTGCTCGGGTTGGAAGAACAAACAGAGAAGGACGCGAGGAGGAAGAAGAAACCCGTCGGCACTTATGCAACGACTAATCGGCCTCGGCCAGGCCGAAAGGCTTATCGGCTTGGGCGCGGCCAATTAGGTCCACTCGTGACCCGACAGGCCTGTCGGCCGCAGGCCTGGCCCGCCATGTCACCCGGTCGGCTTCGCCCTGGCCGACAGGAACTAATCGGCCCAGAGGAGGCCGATAGGGGCCTATCGGCTTAGCCCAAGCCGAGGCTGTATTATTTCTGCAAATCTTCATATTCACGTAATATTTCCCAAAATTAATTAAAAAATGTATTGTTAAAATAATAGCACCAAATTATGTTTGTGCCACTAATGATGTTCGAAAAAATTATTTGTACGACTAATTTTTCGATAAATAAAATATATTAATATCAAGCCGATATCAAGTACAACTATCCTCTGCAACAATACAGTGTCAAGAGACCGTCGCGACATCGAGAAAGCACACGACCAAATTATTAAAAAGGAAAAAAAAAAACTAAGGACATGACACCCAAATTATTAAAAGAAAAGCAATAAAACTAAAAAATAAAGCATACACAGAGAGAGAGAGAGATAGAGAGAAAGAGAGAGTTCGGTGTACCTTCAAGGTTGATGTTGACTTTAGCTGGCAGGATTGTTGCACCCAACCTCCCCAAGCATGGAGTTTTGTAGCGGTGGCAATTCCGCCAATGAGCGACTACCGGTTTAACGATCCAACGAGAGGATATTTACCATCTTGCCAAAACTTAAGATGTTTTATATTTTAAATCATGAGTTCGTTTGATGACATGTTTCTATCGTCAGATTTATCTCAGCGAGATCTTCAAAATTAGAGCCAATGCTACGATGGACTTTTTATCTTATCAGATTCAGAAATGTCACCCTAGTATTTATAACGTTGATATGGTATTGGTACTAAAATTTCCATGCGATGACTTGTTATAAAGAAAACTAGCAACGTATGTCTTGCTCCATGCTAAAGGGTTAGACTAAAGTTTGCCGACACATAACCATGTGATCTATATTTGAAGATTTCATTTACGCGATGCAAATGATGAAATGGAGTTTGAATCGGGCAGACGGTTTGTGACAATGTATATTTTTAATTCCTGAAATGAGCTTTTCATCCGATAATGTGGTCATGCTTGTATTTTTCATGTACTTTCGCTTCTTTGGGCTATACCAAAACAATTTTCCTCTGTGTATTGCAGGGAGAGACTACGTGGTTTTTGGCAAAACAATTTTGAAGGGACAAAGATGGCACCTAGGGGTAGGGGGGGGGGGGGTAAATAGGTGACTTAATTTTTTTACGTATTTGGTCTTATCGTAATGCGGAATTAAACTAAGCGGATAAAACATAAATCCTAAATATACTACGCTCACCTATGTGCACCAACAACATATAGCTCAACAATATATGACAATTACAAGATTGAGCTAGCAATACAAACTTTATACAAGATATAAATAGTTGCAAGTATGAATTGCGGAATGTAAAGGGGACAAGAGACAACTGATGTATTTCCCGGAGTTCGGATATCCACCGATATCCTACTCTCCGTTAGAGAGGCCGCGGCAAACAAAGTCCATGCGTCCCCTTCCCGGATCTAGCCTTCTTCTCCCTTGAGCTCACTCACACCAAGTATGAGCTTCCACTATGGCTAGCTTCTTCCTCCACTCCGGAGATGGCAAGCTCCACAACCACTTCACAAAGTACTCGGGCCTCGTCAAAATCTCCACGAAGAGGTACCCAAGCCAACAACCACCAACCGTCTAGGAAGCGGTGGCCTCCAATAGTAACAAGCTCTCGGACTATCACTTGATTTAATCAACGTATAGAACTACAACCGATGCAACCAATGCAAGAACCGTTTTAAATGGAGAAACACCAAATGTCTACAAAGAAGTAAGCAGAAATGTTTGACCTCGTTTTAAATGAAGAACCGGTAAAACCTTTATCACCAAAAACACAACAAGTTTTTCATATAAATTCGTTTTTGATATAATTGAGCTTGTCTTAAATATATCTACAAGCTCTAAAACGTCACGTAGAGAAAATCCAAATAAGAACCAAGCAATATAATTTCAATGATGCAAAGGTTTGAACTCTCTATGAAGGATGGGATCAAGCTACTCACCCAAGAACCTCCTTGACAGTTGATACGTCTCAAACGTATCTATAATTTTTGATGTTCCATGTTGATATTATACCAATTGTTACATGTTTTGCATCCACTTCATATCATTTTTATACATTTTTTGGGACTAATCTATTAACAAGATGCCACAGTGCCAGTTCCTGTTTTCTGCTGTTTTTTATTCCAAAAAAGTTGTTCTGGAAATATTCTCGGAATTGGACGAAAATCAACGGAGGTTCCTATTTCACCGACACGTACACGGAGTCCAAAGGAGACGGAGGAGCGCCAGGAGGCAACCACACAAGGGCTCGGCGCGGCCCCACCTCCTGCCGCGCCGAGGGTGCGTGTGGGCCCTCGGGTGCCCTCAGCCGCCGCTCTTTCGCCTATTTATTCCCCCCGACGCGAAAACGCTAAATACCCGAGTCATATTCCACGAAAAGTTTCAGAGGCACCGCCGTCGTCAACCCTAGCTCGGGAGGGTTCTGAAGCTCTTCCCGGCACCCTGCCGGAGAGGGGAATCATCACCGGAGGGCTCTACATCGCCATGCCTGCCTTCGGAGTGATGCATGAGTAGTTCATTCTTGGACTACGGGTCCATAGCAGTAGCTAGATGGTTGTCTCTCCATTTTATGCTATCATGTTTAGATCTTGTGAGCTGCCTAACATGATCAAGATCATTTTACTGTAATGCTACATGTTGTGTTTGCTGGGATCCGATGAATATTGAATACTATGATCAAGTTGATTATTAATCTATGTTACATGCTATTTATAATTTTGCATGCTTTCCGTTACTAGTAGATGCTTTGGTCAAGTAGATGCTTGTAACTCCAAGAGTGAGTATTTATACTAGATAGTGGGTTCAGTCTCCAGTAATCTGTAACATCCCAATTTTTAGGATTTGGATGTTTGCATATCATTCATGTGCATTGGCATCATATAGTATTGCATTTGCATTTCAATGCATATGTTAAACAAACACAACCTGAAACACAACCTCAATCCACAAATAAATAGATCAATTCAATATTTTATAAATGTATATGTGCATATAAGCACAAAATTATTTTTTTATAAAGTACTACATGAGAAGACAAAGAGCAAATCAAAATAAAAGAATTAAAAGAACTAGGCCACAAAGGGCAACGTACAGGGTTCAAGTTGTGCTCTGAAGAGGCAGTACATGTACGTGGTACATGTACAGCATAAGCAGAGAAGGAGCTGCGGTAGGCCACTTTGGCCAAAGGACACGAACCTGTTTTTCTTCCTCTCCCTCTGAACGTCCAATTCTTTTCTTTCTCTCTCTCTGAACGTACAGAACACCCATCAGCCATCGTATCCTATTTTTCTGAACTGAACATGGAACGACTCCAGGAAGCCTACGTAGCCTGTACCGAAGGCGTTCCCAGAAAAATCTCCAATTCTTGTTCGATGCCTTTATCCCTTCGCCACCCAAACCCTCGTACAAATATCTCCTCAACCCCGTGGTTCCGTTTTTCCGCAAACCACGAACCCTGGCCGCCATAGATCGATCTATCTATCTTCGCTGCCACCGTTCTTCACCGAGGCTTCGGTGAAGGTTTTGCTTCAATTCTCGTTGCCCGAGACCTCTTTTCCCTGTTTTAACCTTAGTACTATTATCTATGCATCTCCCTAATCTCGTTTTCCAAACAAACCAGAGACGGGAGCGAGTTGTTCGTCGAGTTGTTCATCACCGGAGATTGGAGCTGCAGAGCACGACGTCATCACCGTTGGACCTTCGAGAGTTGCTGCCGAGACCTCTGCCGAGTTCCTCCGTGAGTTGCTGCTTCCTCTGGAAGTCTTTCTTGAGCTGTACAACCAACCGAGTACCGCCGAACATCGTCGCCGAAAGCAGCCGTAGGTAAGCTTCGTTCGTATCAGGGAAGAAATCCAGTAGCCGTCGGATCCTAGTTAGATGGCTTAGATTAGATCATAATCTGAGGGGTACCGGCGAATCACGAGCTGCCGCGTGGCGAATTACAGTCAGCAGCCCGGTCAGTGCCCAGTCAGTCCGACAGGCCAATCAGAGCCGGCCATGTGTCACGTTTCCTGTGATTTTCGAATAAGAAAACAGAGAATATGTAAATCTTGTAAAATTCGTATCAATTAGTCTACACGTCAGAAAATTTCGTTCTTTATACCGTTTGATTCAGAAAAACTTGTAGAATCTATTTCTGCAATAAAAATGCATGTTTACAGAACACTAGTATACGTGCACGTGCAACGCACCTCTAGGTTTTGCAACTGTACTAATTTATAGCTATATTGACTAATGGAAACTTGTATGTGAAAATTGTGAACAAAGATCGGATTATATGTCACTAATAGAATTGATCTTCAAAGATTTAATTGCATTTTATCACGGGACCATCTTGTGGTTGCTCTTATCTACAATTGAGTTCAAATTAAATGGGCATTGGCATTTTGAAATGATAAATAAACCAGAAAATCCATTCTACAGATCAAACTTCATTTATATGCATTGATTAATATTTTTTGAAATCAAATGGCACTCCCATACAGGCCGCTGTTTTCAATAGCATCACGGTGTGTGACAATAAGATTGAGTTATATGACTATAAGAAGATAATAATTCAGGAAATTCAAATGCATCTGAACAACAATATTTTAATCTCATAACTTTCAAATGAAAGGCAAGAGTTATAGAAGGGGCGTTGAAAAAGAGCACAACATATACTCCTTCAAACACCTGAAATTCTAGCAAACAAGCTCCTGCATTGCCACATGCCATTTTTCTTTTCCTCACATCAGACGTCAACATAATATCTCTATCTTTTTTTTTTATCTTTGTTTCCATGTTGTCACTCAAGTTCTGAAGAATTCAAGAACCAAATCTTATATTACACCATCACTTGGTAATCACTAAAAAAATCTGAAGAGCTGCATCGTGGCAATAAATAAATAGACGATTAATAATATTGGCCACACACAATTAACGGATTAAATCGATATTTGTACATGATAAACCAAAACAGACTACTCCAAGGAGATATTCTTCAATTTATGTACATGATAAATCAAAATAATAATTGTTTGGCATAACTGCACATCAGAATCAACAATAATTCATTTCCATCAAGCTCAAGAGCAATATGCCTGATACATAATCATGGCATAAAAAATCCTAACAAGAGCATCTACAATGTATATGTACTTTGATCTAGAGGTAAACGCAAAAAAAAGTACGGAATAGTAAATCTCGAGCACTCCATGCATATAGCTGCATCAACATAAATCAGAAGTGTGTCTTCAGTTACTTTGTCTTGAGCCAAACGATTTGCTTGTCGAAGAAATCATGAGACGGTAGAACGAGGAGATCCAATACGAAGCCAGCTATATTAAAGAAATGTCTCCAGAAGGCGTCCATCTTCAAGCAAAATAACTGATAGCATGCGCTGGTGAGTGATGTCTTCTTGTTCCAACAAAAAAAAAAATCCATGATTTATGAATCAATTGCTGCAGGTTCCTTGATCGGAGCCTCCACAGACCAATAGTGCATGGAGACAGAAATCTGAACTACAAAATTAGTAGTCTTGAGATTTTGATAAATTGATACTCTGTTGCATGTTAACTAATTTGGTTCAACAATAATCTATACTACTAAACTTTCTGAAAATATGTATATGTCTCTGCTAAGGGATGTGAAATCGTTGTTTCGAAGCAAGAAAGAATGAAACATGCATGTACAATCATTATTTGCTAATACAACTGGATCAGGTAGGGTGATGAAGTAGAAAATATTTGAACATTCACACTCAGTGTATTCAGTTCACCAATGCGTAGCTGTAGCTGTCGTTCTGAACTTGGGCTATGACTAAGTTAGATTTGCAACTCCATATGAAACTTTTCTTACCTCTTAATAAATCTTCAAAACGTAGAATAGTCTGATCCGTGGAAAACCAGGAGGCCG
Source organism: Poa pratensis (assembly GCA_947311845.1). Classification (NCBI taxonomy): domain Eukaryota; kingdom Viridiplantae; phylum Streptophyta; class Magnoliopsida; order Poales; family Poaceae; genus Poa; species Poa pratensis. The sequence goes on along the minus strand of CAMZMU010000081.1, from coordinate 4,570,276 downwards.
AGGAGCATCAGATCGAAAACGAGCGGTACCTGCAGGACGCGCACCAGTACCAGGATGCGGCACAGCGGGCCGGAGTAGACGGCGGCCGAGCAGCAACGGACGGCCGTGTGCAGGGGCAGCGGACGCGCGGCTCTGGAGGAGACGCCCGAGCTGGCCGGAGGTCGCGCACAAGGTGGCCTCGTCGCCCGGCCGGGAAGAGCTAGGGAGGAGACGGGGAAGCTGCTGCTCATCTGCGCGAGTTCGTGGCAGAGAGAGCTGGGAGGCGCGACAACCTTGCTACCGTCGAGGGCACGGCCGCACGGAGACGGACGGCGCGTAGAGAGACGAACTGGCGGCGGCGACGGTGGGCGGAGTAGAGGAGACCGAAGGGATGGAGGCGCGGCGGCGTAGGTGCCAGGAGGACTGCCGGGACGGCGGTGCTCTTGGACGAAGAAGAGGGGAAAGGAGACGATGGTCCCGTGGCCGTACCAAGGTTCAGGCGACAGAGCAAATTGAATGCGAGGCGGCGGCGAGTGGTCTCGATTCGGTAGCGGAATTACTTGAATCGGCGGCGGGAACAACAGGATGAGCCGACGGCGACCTTAATTCGGTGGCAGCGCGCGCGAATCACGGCGGCGCTTGCTAGGATTGACTCGCTCGTTTCCAGCCCGTTGGCGAAGATGAGAGAAATAGACTCCGTACCGGTTCGCTTAAGATTTGTGTTGAGGTGCTCAACATCATTGGATCGATCTGATCCGTTGATCTGATATTGAACGACTTAAATTTAATGTATCCGTAACATGTTTGCTCTTTTAATAGTAGTATAGATATAAAGTTAAGAAATTTAAACTCTATATATAGTATATTTTGGCATAACCTTAATAATTTAAATCTCATGATGCATTATGTTTAGTTGCATACGCATCATTCTAGTGTTATGACCAGAGAACGAAATAACAATAATATGTGTGATATTAAATTGACATGCATGCATGTGTTGCATCCTTGTTTTCTTTTATGTTTTGTTCTTATTGTGGTGTTTCTGAAACGTGTAGATTGCGTGGATTGCAACAACGCTTGCAATTGTGAGGATTGTTTGAACAACTTCGATCACCAAGGCAAGTGTGCTTTTACCATAAATGTCCCAATATTTTGCTATGCATCATTAGTGTATTTTCTGTAGAGTTGCATGTGTAGGTTTATATATTATATGCTATGCTATAAAACCCAAGTAGGATAGCCATATGATTTCCAACCATGACAATTGATTGATTGTCCTCTTGTTGCCAACGTAAGTTAGAATGTGCTTAGCAATGCTTAGATATTTGGGGCTATGGTTTCATGTTACAAAATGTTTAAGGTGTTGATATTTTGTTATTAAATGAAAAACAACTTAAATTAATCAATCATCTGGGCAGATTGCTAGAGTGGTCATCGGAGTGTGCTGCATGGTGGGGACCGCCGCCCAGGTTGCAAGAGAATAGATTGGTTGCTCGTTTGGTAGTTTACGTGTACAACCGTATGTCAACATTTGTATGGGCAGTTGACTGAACCAAGTAAGTTATAGAACCTCGAGCCCGTCGTGACTAGCTGATGTAGCGTTAGTAGGATGGACAGGGTCCGCAGGTGGTTTGAGTGACTATTTCCCAAAAGTTTAGTCTTGGTCTTCTCCCAACCTTTATACAAAATGCGTGTTTTGGTAGACGGGGCTGACTGGGTCTTACGGGTAAAGTGTACAAAACTCTCGAGAGTCTAAATACTAAGATCTTAGCCATGCCCCAGGTTAAGGACAATTTGAACAACTAGACTTGTAATCATGTCGATTTCTCATTCATTCCAATTTGTAATTTATTAAAACATGTGGTTGAACCAAAGGGTAGGAGCACCTGTTATCAAGCAGTGTGTCCTTTTGTTTATTATTGAAAACTATTTGTTATCAAATGATAGGATAAAAATATTGCTTTTCGCAAAATAGCCTGAACACCACCTAGCCAAAATATGCATGTAGATGCTAGGTATTAAAAACAACATTTTTTTTGCACATCTTGCCAATACAATTCAATTGTATTGACCAGTGTTGTTTCTAGCTGTAACTCACCGTTGCAGGTAACTCCGATTTCGAGTGAGCGTTCGCAGTAGGTCACGAGACTCCACTCGACAGGGTCGCCTGTGGCACATCTAGATGGAGCCTTCTCTATTTCATTTCCGCTGTTAGTTGCTACTTGTTATTTTATTTGAGCTAGCCATGAGCTATGCAGATTTGTAATAAGTTTAAATTCTGGATCATATACGTTGCAATAATGATGCACTGGAATTCTTTGTTATTCATTTGGAACGTGTGTGCTAGCGAGTCGTTCCAGGGACTAGCACTATACATGGGATACAACCTTACCGGGTCGTATCGCTTCAGGTGGTATCAGAGCAGTGTGTTGACTGTAGGATCATGACCTAGCAATGGATTAGGAAAAGCCATAGGATGAAAAATTATTTTCCAAATCCTTATTACATTGATACACTTCATTCTTGTAATCCTCTTATCTTTATCTTTTACTCTCATCTCTACTTAAAAAAAACATAGTGGAGATCCCCACATGAAGGAAGACCCCCTGTCAAGAAGGAGACATAATTGCATGCGCTACTGGAGCTTTCGGAAGATAATAAGTTGTCTACCATTTAGTATTCGTTAGGATATTCGCGTTAGGTATTGACCATATCAATTTATATGATATGGCAATAGTAGTTCGACTATTTTCAACTATCTTGTTTTCAAAATTCTAATTAGGATTTTCGCAGGAATTTATCCCCTATTTTCAAGAAGTATTTTATAGTGATTGGTTTGATTATATATTGACTGCTAAGTGTTGTTTTGATCATGCTATGTATGGGTAGTTATTTTCCATAGTCTATTTCCGTCTATACTCATCTTTGCTAACCCAACAGATGCCTCCCCGTCGCAACCCCGAAAACAACAACAATGACCAGTTTCAACAGTTGATGGCCGCTCAAGCCCAATTCATGCAGGTGATGACGCAATTCATGACAAACAACAACAACAACAACAATCCACCTCCGCAGGGGGACATGCTCACGAGGTTTCTGAGGTTGAGGCCTGCAAAATTCTCCACTGCACCTGATCCAATGGCGGCACTCGATTGGCTGCGTTCCGCTAATAAAGATTTAGTAACTCTGGGGTGCAACGATGCTGAGAAAGTGAGGTTTGCTGCTCACTTGCTTGGAGGACCTGCTGCTACGTGGTGGGACAATTTCCAGATAACCCACCCCATTGCTGATGTTACTTGGGAGATGTTTGAAGAAGGATTCCGTAACGCTCATGTCTCATCTGGCGTCATGAGCTTGAAGAGGAGGGAATTCCGCAACCTGCGATAGAACCATCGCACTGTCACAGAGTATATTACTGATTTCGGTGATCTAGCTCGCTATGCACCAGAAGATGTGGATACTGATGCCAAGAGACGTGAGAGATTTCTGGATGGTCTAAATGATGAGCTGGCTATTCAATTGTCAGTGGTTCACATTCCAAATTTTCAGTCATTGATGGATAAAGCTGTTATTCTGGAGAACAAACAGAAACAAGCTGAAAAACGGAAGAGGAAGTATAACCACGATAGCTACAACTCAGGACCGCATCAGAGGAACTGTACACATCATGATGGTAATGGAAGTTCTTGGAACCGTAGGCATGAAGGCAATGTACAGAATCCAAGTGATGGCAATCAACGTAATGGAGGAAACGGTCACAACCATCATGGCCATTAGAGGCAATGGGCATAACAATGGAGACAATGGCCATAACAACGAAGGCAATGGCCATAATCGCAATCACAACCACGCAAATAAGAGGGACCTCAGTCAAGTGTAGTACTTCAAGTGCAAGAAGATGGGGCACTACGCCGACAATTGCCCTGAGAAGAAAGCTAAGGAGATATCCAAGCCAAATCCATTCCAAAAGGCAACTGTGAATCATGTGAACATGGAGAGAGTACATGATAAACCAGACCGTGTGGTTGGTAAGTATTTGGTCAATTCATGCATCGACCTCATACTTTTCTATATTGATGCATCACATTCATTCATATCAAGAAACTACATGGATAAGAATAAGCTAGCTATAGAATTATACCAAAGGATCAGATAGTTGTCAGTGAATGTTTTTGGAGAGCCCAAGTTAAATTTTCTTAAGGGGGTTAGCCTAGAAATTGACCATAGAGAAAACCACCCAAACCTATTTGCTAGCCATTTCGGATCTCGAGGACGAGATTCATCTTAAGGGGGTTAGTCTGTAACATCCCAATTTTTAGGATTTGGATGTTTGCATTTCATTCATGTGCATTGGCATCATATAGTATTGCATTTGCATTTCAATGCATATGTTAAACAAACACAACCTGAAACACAACCTCAATCCACAAATAAATAGATCAATTCAATATTTTATAAATGTATATGTGCATATAAGCACAAAATTATTTTTCTATAAAGTACTACATGAGAAGACAAAGAGCAAATCAAAATAAAAGAATTAAAAGAACTAGGCCACAAAGGGCAACGTACAGGGTTCAAGTTGTGCTCTGAAGAGGCAGTACATGTATACATGTACAGCATAAGCAGAGAAGGAGCTGCGGTAGGCCACTTTGGCCAAAGGACACGAACCTGTTTTTCTTCCTCTCCCTCACGCCCAATTCTTTTCTTTCTCTCTCTCTGAACGTTCAGAACACCCATCAGCCATCGTATCCTACTAGGCAAGATGGCGCGTCGACACGCCGCGCCCGTGTGTTAAAATTCATATTTAAAAATGTCTGCATTTAAAAAATTGTTCAAATTTTAAAGCTATTGGATTTTTAAAAAATCACATTTATTAGTTGTGTAGATTTTTAAAAATTGGTAATTTTTGGATGTTATTTAATTGTTAAGATTTTAAAACTGTTGGAATTCAAAAAAAATCACATTTATTAGTTGTTTAGATTTAAAAAAAATTGGTAAAATTGGGAAAGTATTAGTATTTGAATTCTTTTCATGTTTGCAAAATGCTTAGATTTGGAAGACATTTGTAAATTTGTAATATGTATCATTTAGCAGTTTTTTTTGAAATTTGTTTAAATATCCTAAAATAATATCTCGCCATACTCTTCGCAAAAACTCATCTGATAAAGATCAATTTTTATGTATAGTTGAAAAATATGGAAAACAAATTACATTTTAAATTTATCTTAGCGGAATAAGTATCGTTGAACAATTGTTGTTAGGAAATCGTTGTAAAATCATCCTTATAAGTTTTAATTTTACATGGATAGGGAGCAATAGTTCTTTAAGTTAAAGTAACAACAAAATTTGAGTGGGATAAAAAGAAAGGGAAAAAAGACAAAAAATATGTAATACAATTTAGGGAATATTTAAATTGTACATATTAACTTATTCGAGTTGGTATAATATGTTTGAGTTTTGTTTTAAATATTTAATTTACTTCAATAATCGGAGGAAACAAATTATATGATTATCTATTCAATTCAATTAAAATTCAATTCATAATTAGAGGAAATCAATTTATATTTTCTTTCAAATATTCGTTCAATCAGTTTTTTTAAAGTAAACTATAAAATCAGATAGTTTCAAATTTTGTTGCCTCTAAATATGTAAGCCTAATTTAAATGATCAAATTTGGTTCCATTTTCCCATAATTTTCTTATTTAGAAACATAATCGAAGGAAATATATTATGGTTATCTCCAAATATTAACCATTTTGAGCATTTATTAGATTTATTTGAATAATTGGAGGGAATTCAGCTAAATTATTTCTAATTGTTAAACAATTTGGGAAGATTTTTTTAAGTTTGTGTTTTAGCTTAAAATTTTAATTTAACTTCATAATCAGATGGAACATATTATATGAGGTTTTATTAAATTCAATTCATAATTTGAGGAAATAAATTTGGATTTTCTCCAAATATTCACCAAATTAAAATCCTCAAATTTGTTTGCATTATGCCATAAGTAGTTAGCATGTTTTTTTTTGTGATCACTTTGATATATTTTCCATATTTTTTTGTGTGGATAGTTTTAAAGATAGTTCATGTTCAAAATGTGTTCAGATTTGAATGTGCCGAAAATACAAAAAAAGTTTGTATTTATGGATTGTTTGATTCCCAAAAGTTAGTAAAACAGTTAGATTTGAAAGGCATTTGAAATTTTGAAATATTCAAATTTGGATGCCGCGTTTTTTTGATAAAATTCAAATTCGAAAATGGCTACATTTTTGAAATTGTGCAGATTTAGAAATTATTGAACTTGTATTTGAAAAGTTGTTAATGTTTTTTTTAAAGAAAGGAAAATAGAACAAAAAGAAGAGGGAAAAAAGGGCCGAGCCAGCTGCACAGCAGCCAGCCCAGCCCAGCAAGCAGCCCAGCTGCCCAGCCCAGGCCGCTGGAACGTCACGGTGACGTCACCTACGGGCGGGCTCCCCCGCGGCGGCGTCGACGTCGCTGGCGGCGCACCCGCGTGATCTGGGACGCGCGGATGAGCGCGACGGACGCGGGTCGACGCGGGGTGCGCGTACGTGGCGGCGCCGCCGCTTTTGGCTCGACGGAGCGTCGCCGGCGGTGGGCGGACGCGGCAGCGGCCTGCGAGTGCAACGGCGTCGATTGCGGCGAGCTGGCGACGTCCCGGCAGGCGAGAGTGGGTGAGGAGGGAGAGGGCGCGACGGCGGAGGTCGTCGTGTTCGTCGATTCGTCTCGGGAGGGGCAGAGCGTCGTGGCGACGCGTCGGCGGCGCCGCCAAGCTCGGGCTCGCACGGGGAGAGAGGAAGAGGGAGAGGGAGGTTTGTGGTCGTTTTTACACGGAGATCCCTGACGTTTCTAGAATTTACGAATTAGTCCTTTTCAGGGGGTTTTGTGTAAATTTCAGCGTCAATAATCGTGCGAGAGGGGCGACCGGTTTGTCACCGGTTCCACCGGCGGTGACCGGGTGACGTGGCGGCCGCTGATTGGCGCGGGTGCGCGCGTACTGTTCCTGTCGACGTGGCTCGATCAGAGCCGTCCGTTTCGCCGATCGGACGGCCAGAAGAAAAGGGGCGACGTGGCCTGCTGGAGAGGGGGTCGCCATGTCGCCCGTTATTTTTCTGAACTGAACATGGAACGACTCCAGGAAGCGTACGTAGCCTGTACCGAACGCGTTCCCAGAAAAATCTCCAATTCTTGTTCGATGCCTTTATCCCTTCGCCACCCAAACCCTCGTACAAATATCTCCTCAACCCGATTCCGCTTTTACGCAAACCACGAACCCCTGGCCGCCATAGATCGATCTATCGATCTTCGCCGCCGCCGTTTTTCACCGAGGCTTCGGTGAAGGTTTTGCTTCAATTCTCGTCGCCCCGAGACCTCTTCTCCCTGTTTTAACCTTAGTACTATTATCTATGCATCTCCCTAATCTCGTTTTCCAAACAAACCAGAGACGGGAGCGAGTTGTTCGTCGAGTTGTTCATCACCGGAGATTGGAGCTGCAGAGCACGACGTCATCACCGTTGGACCTTCGAGAGTTGCTGCCGAGACTGCTGCCGAGTTCCTCCGTGAGTTGCTGCTCCGTCTGGAAGTCTTTCTTGAGCTGTACAACCAACTGAGTACCGCCTAACATCGTCGCCGAAAGCAGCCGTACAACCATTGCTGGTAAGCTTCATTCGTATCAGGGAAGAAATCCAGTAGCCGTCGGATCCTAGTTAGATGGCTTAGATTAGATCATAATCTGAAGGGGCACCGGCGAATCACGATCTGCCGCGTGGCGAATTACAGTCAGCAGCCCGGTTAGTGCCCAGTCAGTCCGACAGGCCAATCAGAGCCGGCCATGTGTCACGTTTCCTGAGATTTTTGAATAAGAAAACAGAGAATATGTAAATCTTGTAAAATTCGTATCAATTAGTCTACACGTCAGAAAATTTCGTTCTTTATACCGTTGGATTTAGAAAAACTTGTAGAATCTATTTCTGCAATAAAAACGCATGTTTACAGAACATATAAAGTTAAGAAATTTAAACTCTATATATAGTATATTTTGGCATAACCTTAATAATTTAAATCACATGATGCATTCTGTTTAGTTGCATACGCATCATTCTAGTGTTATGACCAGAGAACGAAATAACAATAATATGTGTGATATTCAATTGACATGCATGCATGTGTTGCATCCGTGTTTTCTTTTATGTTTTGTTCTTATTGTGGTGTTTCCGAAACATGTAGATTGTGTGGATTGCAACAACGCTTGCAATTGTGAGGATTGTTTGAACAACTTCGATCACCAAGGCAAGTGTGCTTTTACCATAAATGTCCCAATATTTTGCTATGCATCATTAGTGTTTTTTCTGTAGAGTTGCATGTGTAGTTTTATATTATATGCTATGCTATAAAACCCAAGTAGGAAAGCCATATGATTTCCAACCATGACAATTGATTGATTGTCCTCTTGTTGCCAACGTAAGTTAGAATGTGCTTAGCAATGCTTAGATATTCGGGGCTATGGTTTCATGTTACAAAAATGTTTAAGGTGTTGATATTTTATTATTAAATGAAAAACAACTTAAATTAATCAATCATCTGGGCGGATTGCTAGAGTGGTCATCGGAGTGTGCTGCATGGTGGGGACCGCCGCCCAGGTTGCAAGAAAATAGATTGGTTGCTCGTTTGGTAGTTTACGTGTACAATCGTATGTCAACATTTGTATGGGCAGTTGACTGAACCAAGTAAGTTATAGAACCTCGAGCCCGTCGTGACCAGCTGATGTAGCGTTAGTAGGATGGACAGGGTCCGCAGGTGGTTTGAGGGACTATTTCCCAAAAGTTTAGTCTTGGTCTTCTCCCAATCTTTATACAAAATGTGTGTTTTGGTAGACGGGGCTGACTGGGTCTTACGGGTAAAGTGTACAAAACTCTCGAGAGTCTAAAAACTAAGATCTTAGCCATGCCCTGGTTAAGGACAATTTGAACAACTATACTTGTAATCATGTCGATTTCTCATTCATTCCAATTTGTAATTTATTAAAACTTGTGGTTGAACCAAAGGGTAGGAGCACCTGTTGTCAAGCAGTGTGTCCTTTTGTTTATTATTGAAAACTATTTGTTATCAAATGATAGGATAAAAATATTGCTTTTCGCAAAATAGCCTGAACACCACCTAGCCAAAATATGCATGTAGATGCTAGGTATTAAAAACAACATTTTTTTTCACATCTTGCCGTTGCAACAAAATATTGTTTCTGGCTGTAACTCACCGTTGCAGGTAACTCTGATTCCGCGTGAGCGTTCGCAGTAGGTCACGAGACTCCACTCGACATGGTCGCCTGTGGCACATCTAGATGGAGCCTTCTCTATTTCATTTCCGCTGTTAGTTGCTACTTGTTATTTTATTTGAGCTAGCCATGAGCTATGCAGATTTGTAATAAGTTTAAATTCTGGATCATATACGTTGTAATAATGATGCACTGAAATTCTTTGTTATTCATTTGGAACCGTGTGTGCTAGCGAGTCGATCCAGGGACTAGCACTATACATGGGATACAACCTTACCGGGTCGTATCGCTTCATAATCTGGACGAGTGACAGCAACGTCTAAGGTTGTGGATGTGCTGTTGCCACTAGGGATAACCTAACAATGCTATGTCCACGGTCATATGTACTTGTTCACATTACGCACATTACTTAATGCGATTATCCGTTGCTTGCAACTTAATACCAACGGGGAACACGGATGTCAACCTGAATGTGGATTATTAGTCATAGATGCGGTTGGATAACGGTCTATGTATCTTGTCGTAATGCCCAATTAAATATCATGGTAGTCATCTTGTCATATATATGCATTGGCATGCGCTCAATATTTTATCAATTGTCCAGCTGTAATTTGTTTGCCCAACATGTCATTTATCTTTATGGAGAGACACCACTAGTGAACTGTGGACCCCGGTCCATTCTTTTACACTGATAAAACCACCAACTGCAAACAATTGTTCTCTTTTACTTTCTACAATTAAACATTATTTTCCACACCATACGTTTAATCCTTTGTTACAGCAAGCCGGGAAGATTGACAATCTTCCTGTTTCGTTGGGGCAAAATAGTTTGATTGTGTTGTGTGCAGGTTCCACGTCGGTCGCCGGATTTCCTGGTGTTGCGCCGTGTCATATTCCGCCACCAACAACCTTCTGAAGTGTTTCTACTCCTACTGGTTCGATAACCTTGGTTTCATACTGAGGGAAAACTTGCTGCTGCACTGCTTCATACCTTCCTCTTGGGGTCTCCCAACGAACGTGTGATTTCACGTCATCAAGCATAATTTTCTGGCGCCGTTGCCGGGGAGTGGAAGTATTTCGGTTCAGCAGTCTCGTAATTTCCCCTTCAACACGCCATAATTTTCTGGCGCCGTTTCCGGGGAGTTAGCAGGCTTCTGCAAGGGGAGTCTCATGCTTCCAATCTCTTTACTTTGTTTTTGTCTTGCTTAGTTTACGTTTATTTTATCTTGTTTGCTTTTACTTATCAAAAAGACAAAAAAAATTAGTTACTTTTATTTTCGAGTTATTATTTTATGTCTTGTTTTAAATTTGCTAAAATGAGTACCCCTGAAATTGAGGTTCGTTCCTTTAGGCAACAAGGTGGAGAAATTTTAAAATATGCTTGGTATAGAATCAGTGATGCTCATCATAGATGTACTAAAAAATATTCTACCATGATCCTTCTTAGGAATTTTTATGTTGGCATCACTAGCTGGTATAGGTATGTTCTAGACACTTTGACAGGAGGTAACTTTCTAGGCACTCCTGCGTTGGAAGCAAGTAATATAATTGAAAGTTTGGTAGGAACACCGCCTATTAATGATATTAAAATTGAGATTACCTTGGGAGACATTATAAAGAAGTTGGAGTCTATGGAGAAAAATTTGCCAGATTTGCTTGGTAGTACTAGCAAAATTGATGAATCACTTGCAATTATCAATAAGAGAATTACTGTTTTAGAGGCTAGTGCTATTCATGATAATCAAAACCGTAGGATTGGTGAATTGGAGGAGGCTATTGATACCTTAAGTTCCACTTTTTCTTCTATTAAAACTAAAAAGCAGAAGTCTTTCGTGGGTAAAGAGCAAAAATTTATGTATGTACCCAAGGTTCCTAAACCGAAACCACCTAATGTGCTTAAAACTGATAAAGTGTTTAGTGAGGGTGAAGCACATAATGGATTATTTAGATTTTCTTCCCAAGAATTTCACAACCCGAAAATTCCTATTGTGACAAGCCGTATCCTTGAGGAAGCTTTTGATGATTTGGACCTTGCTACACTTGGTAATACTTGATGCATGGTTTGTGCCTAGCTAAAGGCGTTAAAGAAAAGCGCTTATGGGAGGCAACCCATTATTTTATTTCTGCAATTTTTCTTTTATTGAGTCAATGAGGTTGTTTACTTCTGTAGCAACTCCTTTGTATCTTTACTTTTTCGCATTGTTGTGCCAAGAAGTAGTCTCTAATGATAAGATGATGCTAGATTTTGATTGCTGCGCAGGAACAGATTTCTGCTGTTCACCGTATTAATTATCTAAAATCAACAGAATGTGATTTAAATCTGCAAATTTTTGTTCGTAATCCTGATGTATGTACGCATCTTTCATTAGTTCAAAGTTTTTCAATCTGAGCATCGTAAGTGCCTCGAAAAAATTCGTCTTTGCGGACTGTTCTGTTTTAGACAGATTATGTCTTTTATTTTGCATTCTCTCTTTTACTAGTGTTGGGTGGAATTTTTTTTTGGGTGGAAGAGCTTCACATAACATCAGTGGCAGTAGCTAATGTTTAAAGTAACGGTCATATTGCGTCTTTACAGAACATGTGAGTTTTTGATTGTGCACTAACCCTCTAATGAGATTTACTTTGAGTTTGGTGTGGCGGAAGTTTTCAAGGGTCAAGAGGGAAGAGTGATATAATAGGATGAAGAAGAGTGAAGAGCTCAAGCTTGGGGAGGCTCCCATGGATCTCCCCAGCATATTTCAAGAAGACTCAAGCGTCTAAGCTTGGGGATGCCCAAGGCATCCCCTTCTTCATCGTCAAAATTATCAGGTCATCTCTAGTGAAACTATATTTTAATTCTTTCACATCATATGTGCTATTCTTGGAGCGTCTGTGTGCTTTTATTTTCAGTATGTTATTTTTATTTTGTGATCAACTTGATTGGATCCTAGCATTCTTGATTGGGAGAGAGACACGCTCCGCTTTTTCATGAGAATACTCCTATTCTTCACTTATATTTGTTGAGTATTCATATCTAGCGTTGTTCAAGCTTTTAGCTCTTGTTTTCATGTATCTCTTGTCAGAGCTATTAGTTCTTTTAAAGAAAGTACTCTCTTACTTCACTTATACTTGTTTGGAGAGTTATTGAAATAAGTTGATTGGTGTTTGGTTGGAACAGAAAATGTTGCATGTGGTAAATGGTATAATGGAAAAGACTTGCATACTCTTGTAGATCACTAATTGGATAATTTGATACTTGTCAATTGTTTTGAGTTAACAAGTAGGTCATGATTAAATTTTTGCATCATGTAAGTTAAGCCCATTAGTGAAGAACTACCGTAAAGCTTGTTGAAATTTGGTTTGCATGGGTGGTATCTCTAAGGTCTAGATATTTTCTAATAAAAGGGTTTGGTTAACAAGGAAGACGGTATGAAGTCTTATAATGCTTGCAATATGTTGGTCATATAAAACTTGGTGTACCGGTTGATATCTTGTTTGCTTACATAACCTTGCTAGCCTAAACTCTGTACTGAGAGGGAATGCTTCTCGTGCATCCAAATCCTTGAGCCAAAATCCATGCCATTTGTGTCCACCATAACTACCTATATGTTATTTCCTTGCCACTCCAAGTAAATTTTTCATGTGCTACCTTTAAACTATTCAAAATTGTTACTACTCCTTTTTGTGTCAATGTTTACCAAGCTCATGAGGACGTGGTGGATGTCTTTATGCACTTGTCAAGCAGACTTTACCATCAGACTAGCGGCATATACATCCGCTTATCTATTAATTTTGCAAAAAGAGCTGGCAACGGGGTGCCCAGTCCCAATTAATTACAACTTTAACCGCTTAATTCTCTTCACATTTTTGCCCTGATTTATCAGTCAAGCAATAATACCAGTGAAATATCTGCATGTGTAAACAAAAGAGAAAAGAGGGATGATCTGCCTTGCTGGTAGAAATAACGTCCTTCATGGGAGCCGCTCTTAAAAGTCTGTTTGGCCGGGGTCATATTGTACTTTCCACTACTGATTCGTTGACCAATTAACATACACCTCCAAAACTTAATTTTTACTCTCTATATGATTTCAAAAACTAAAAAGCTCTAGCACATGATTTAATCCCTGCTTCCCTCTGCGAAGGGCCTTTCTTTTACTTTTATGTTGAGTCAGTTTTCCTACTTCTTTCTATCTTCCACAAGCAAACACTAGTGTCAACTTTGGTACAACATTTGTTATATGCTACATATTGGACTTATTATATTGCTTTGTGTTGACAATATCCATGAGATAAATATGTTGAAAGTTGAAGCAAACACTGAAACTTAAATCTTCCTTTGTGTTGGTTAAATACCTTTTACTAGAATCTATTGCTTTATGAGTTAACACTTATGTAAACCTGTGGATGCATTGTCTCCAAAGTACTATTCATGAAAAGTTTAGCTTGTATGATTCAGTGTTTACTCATTATCTATTTGGTAGCAAATTATAGACCATTGACTTGGATCACTTCATTCACTTACATGTGCCTTACAATACTATTTGATCAAGATTATGATGGTAGCATGTCACTTCAAAAATTATTTTGTTTTATCGTTTACCTACTCGAGGACGAGTAGGAACTAAGCTTGGGGATGCTGATACGTCTCAAACGTATCTATAATTTTTGATGTTCCATGTTGATATTATACCAATTGTTACATGTTTTGCACACTTCATATCATTTTTATACATTTTTTGGGACTAACCTATTAACAAGATGCCACAGTGCCAGTTCCTGTTTTCTGCTGTTTTTGTATTCCAAAAAGCTGTTCTGGAAATATTCTCGGAATTGGACGAAAATCAACGGAGGTCCCTATTTCACCGACACGTACACGGAGTCAAAAGGGAGACGGAGGAGCGCCAGGAGGCAGCCACACAAGGGCTCGGGCGGCCCCACCTCCTGCCGCGCCGAGGGTGCGTGGGCCCCTCGGGTGCCCTCAGCCGCCGCCCTTTCGCCTATTTATTCTCCCCACGCGAAAACCCTAAATACCCGAGTCATATTCCACGAAAAGTTCCAGAGGCGCCGCCGTCGTCAACCCTAGCTCGGGAGGGTTCTGAAGCTCTTCCCGGCACCCTGCCGGAGAGGGGAATCATCACCGGAGGGCTCTACATCGCCATGCCTGCCTCCGGAGTGATGCGTGAGTAGTTCATCCTTGGACTACGGGTCCATAGCAGTAGCTAGATGGTTGTCTCTCCACTTTATGCTATCATGTTTAGATCTTGTGAGCTGCCTAACATGATCAAGATCATCTTATTGTAATGCTACATGTTGTGTTTGCTGGGATCCGATGAATATTGAATACTATGATCAAGTTGATTATTAATCTATGTTACATGTTATTTATGATCTTGCATGCTTTCGTTACTAGTAGATGCTTTGGCCAAGTAGATGCTTGTAACTCCAAAGTGAGTATTTATGCTAGATAGTGGGTTCAGTCTCCAGTAATCTGGGCGAGTGACAGCAACGTCTAAGTTGTGGATGTGCTGTTGCCACTAGGGATAACCTAACAATGCTATGTCCACGTCATATGTACTTGTTTACATTACGCACATTACTTAATGCGATTATCCGTTGCTTGCAACTTAATACCAACGGGGAACACGGATGTCAACCTGAAGGTGGATTATTAGTCATAGATGCGGTTGGATAACGGTCTATGTATCTTGTCGTAATGCCCAATTAAATATCATGGTAGTCATCTTGTCATATATATGCATTGTCATGCGCTCAATATTTTATCAATTGCCCAGCTGTAATTTGTTTACCCAACATGTCACTTATCTTTATGGAGAGACACCACTAGTGAACTGTGGACCCCGGTCCATTCTTTTACACTGATAAAACCACCAACTGCAAACAATTGTTCTCTTTTACTTTCTACAATTAAACATTATTTTCCACACCATACGTTTAATCCTTTGTTACAGCAAGCCGGGAAGATTGACAACCTTCTTATTTCGTTGGGGCAAAGTAGTTTGATTGTGTTGTGTGCAGGTTCCACGTCGGTCGCCGGATTTCCTGGTGTTGCGCCGTGTCATATTCCGCCACCAACAACCTTCTGAAGTGTTTCTACTCCTACTGTTTCGATAACCTTGGTTTCATACTGAGGGAAAACTTGCTGCTACACTGCTTCATACCTTCCTCTTGGGGTCTGATACGTCTCAAACGTATCTATAATTTTTGATGTTCCATGCATGTTTATATTAATTGCTACATGTTTTATATACACTTCATATCATATTATGACATTTATTGGACTAACCTACTAATAGTTGCCAAAGTGCACAATGTTCTTGTTTTACACTTTAATGTGTAGGAATTATCAAAATTGGGCAAATGAAACCTTGTTTGAGTCGAATCGGGACCTTCCTGAAATCCGTCTGAAAACGTTTTTCGGAGATTGTCACGTACCGGACAGAAGACGACGTCAAACAGAAAAAGTCTAGTCGCGAAAGTTGCGGGGAATTTTTTGCCAATCGATCTGGACTTAAAATTCGCCTAATTCCGAGTTCGGACGCCCCAGATATCACCGCTCTACCGAAACCCTAAAGGAGATGACGGGAATCCGAGAGCATATATAAGGAAAGGAAACCTAACTCGTGGGGAGGCCCCCATACCACGAATTTTCCTCCTCCCAGGCAGCCGTCTTGGGGAGGAGAACCTCCTCCATAGCAGCACCATCTCCAAGGGCCGCCGCCGCCGCCTCCACGGGCCGTCACCGCGCCGTGGCTGCCGCGGGCCGCCGTCTTCACTCCGGGCTGCACCTCTCCATCAAGCTCCTCATCACCATGACCATGTGTGAGTAGTTTCCCTCGGGGCTGAGGGCTCGTACGGTAGATATGTGGTTTATCTCTCTCCCATGGTGTGATCTTTATGTGATCATGAGCTTTGTAATCTAGTTGAATCCATAGATGTTACTCTTCATTATCTTATATGCTACTTGAGTGGTTTTATTAATGTAAACTCCGGAGTCACCTTTGTCCCACGGTGCGAAGTTGACAGTGTGCGCACCGTGTGTGGCTCTTAGGCTAAAGATTACATGAATACTTATCATGAGTTATTATTTGTGTTGGATGTCTCTATGAAATTGTGTGTTTGTCTAGTACTATTTTAGGGCGCTCAAGTTGACAGTGTGGGGTTCCCTAGATGTGGAATGCGACTTTAAGGTGTGCTTTTATAGCCCTACGCAGTGGATTGGTGTTCGTTATCCAACGAGAGAATAATTCAGAGTAGCATAGTGAAGAGGAAATATCTATGTATTCAATTATATTATTATTGTTGAGAGTGTCCACTAGTGAAAGTATGATCCCTAGGCCTTATTTCCAAGCATTGAAACACCGTTTACAACCAGTTCTGCTACATGTTTGCTTGCTGCCATTTTTATTTCAGATTGCAATTACCACTTATAATCATCCATATCACTTGTATTTTAATATCTCTTCGCCGAACTAGTGCACCTATACATCTGACAAGTGTATTAGGTGTGTTGGGGACACAAGAGACTTCTTGTATCTTAATTGCAGGGTTGCTTGAGAGGGATATCTTTGACCTCTACCTCCCTGAGTTCGATAAACCTTGGGTGATTCACTTAAGGGAAACTTGCTGCTGTTCTACAAACCTCTGCACTTGGAGGCCCAACACTGTCTACAAGAATAGAAGCGTGCGTAGACATCAAGCTCTTTTCTGGCGCCGTTGCCGGGGAGGTAAGGTAAACGGTACTCACATCCTCTGTCTACTAAGCTATTTTCTAGCACTGTTGCCGGCGTGTGAGTGCTCGAAGGTATCTCCTTTAGATCCTGCAGTTATATCTTTTTGTTTCTTGTTTTTATTTCACTAGTTAGGCTTAATGGAAAACAACAAAAAAAATTAGAGAGCTCTATGAAATTTATCTTGAGTTAGGACATGATGTGTTTGAACAGAAAATTAAAAAACCTATGGAAAATTTTTGCATGATGGTAGCAATGTTATTACTATAAATTCTTTGAACACCATTATTGCTAATGCTATGGAAAAGTCTAAGCTTGGGGAAGCTGGTTTTGATGAATATGATATTTTTAGTCCCCCAAGTTTTGAGGAGAAAATTTTCTTTGATGATACTTTGCCTCCAATTTATGATGATTATAATGATAGTGGTATTTTGGTGCCACCTACTATGGAGGATAAAGTTTATTATGATTATACTATGCCTGCAATTTATGATGATTACAATGATGGTTGTGATAGTTTTACTCCCACTATTACTAATAAAATTGATTATGCTTATGTGAGAGTAATGATACTTTTGTGCATGTGGATCATGATAAGAATGCTTTATGTGATAGCTATATTGTTAATTTTGTTCATGATGCTACTGAAAATTATTATGAGAGAGGAAAATATGGTTGTAGAAATTTTCATGTTACTAAAACACCTCTCTTTATGACGAAGGTTTTGAGCTTTCTCTTGATTTGCTTTTATTTGATGGTTACTTTAAACCTACTGGTCATTATGAGAGAGGGAGACATGGATTCATATATCACAATAATATTAAGTCTCCTCTCTTTATGTTGAAATTTAAGTTGCACTTGTTTTGCCTTCCTATGCTAGTCACTTTGTGCTTCATTGATTTATTTTCTTACAAGATTCCTTTGCATAGGAAGTGGGTTAGACTTAAATGTGTTTAGTATTTGCTTTTTATGCTCTCTTATATTCAACTCTTATACATATGAGAGCATCATCAAAATTATCATGCCTAGCTAAAAGGTTTAAAGAAAAGCGCTTGTGGGAGACAACCCATGTTATTTTATTTTCTGTAATTTTCTTTTATTGAGTCAAGGAGCTTGTTACTTCTGTAACAACTCATTTGTATCTTTATTTTTTTTGTTGTGCCAAGAAAAGTCTCTAATGATAAGATGATGCTAGATTTGGATTACTGCGCAGGAACAGATTTCTGTTGTTCACTGTACGAAATTCCTAAAATCATAGAAAATGATTTAAATCTGCAAATTTTTGTGCGTATCCTGATATATGTATGCATCTTTAGTTAGTTCAAAGTTTTTCGATCTGAGCAGTGTAAGTGCCTCGAAAAAATTCGTCTTTGCGGACTGTTCTGTTTAGACAGATTCTGTCTTTTATTTTTCGCATTCTCTCTTTTACTAGTGTTGAGTGGAATTCTTTTTTAGGGTGAAGAGCTTCACATAACATCAGTGGCAGTAGTTAATGTTAAAAGTAACGGTCATGTTTGTGTCCTTATAGAACATGTGAGTTTTTGATTGTGCACTAACCCTCTAATGAGAATTACTCTGAGTTTGGTGTGGCGGAAGTTTTCAAGGGTCAAGAGAGAAGGATGATATAATGTGATCAAGAAGAGTGAAGAGCTTAAGCTTGGGGATGCTCCCATGGATCACCCCAGCATATTTCAAGAAGACTCAAGCGTCTAAGCTTGGGGATGCCCAAGGCATCCCCTTCTTCATCAGCAACTTATCAGGTCATCTCTAGTGAAACTATATTTTAATTCTTTCACATCATATGTGCTTTACTTGGAGCGTCTGTGTGCTTTTATTTTCAGTATTTTATTTTTCTTATGGTCAACTTGATTGGACCCTAGCATTCTTGATTGGGAGAGAGACACGCTCCGCTTTTTCATATGAATACTCTATTCTTCACTTATACTTGTTGAGTATTCTTATCTAGCTATTGCTATGCTTTTAGCTCCTGTTTTGCATGCATCTCTTATTCAGAGCTGTTAGTTCTTTTAAAGAAAGTACTCTCTTGCTTCACTTATAATTGTTTGGAGAGTTTATGTTGAAATAAATTGATTGGTGTTTGGTTGGAACAGAAAATGCTGCATGTGGTAGATGGTATAATGGAAAAAGCTTACATATTCTTGTAGATCACTGTATTGGATAATTTGATACTTGTCAATTGTTTTGAGTTATCAAGTAGTTCATGTTTAAGCTTTTGTATCATGTAGTTAAAACCTATTAATGAAGAACTACCGTAAAGCTCGTTGAAATTTGGTTTGCATGATTGGTATCTCTAAGGTCTAGATATTTTCTAGTAAAAGGGTTTGGTTAACAAGGAAGACAGTGTAGAGTCTTATAATGCTTGCAATATGTTTTCATATAAGTCTTGCTGTGTCGGTTGATATCCTGTGTTTGCTTCAAATAACCTTGCTAGCCTAAACTCTGTACTGAGAGGGAATGCTTCTCGTGCATCCAAAACCTTGAGCCAAAATCCATGCCATTGTGTCCACCATAACTACCTATATGTGGTATTTCCTTGCCACTCCAAGTAAATTTTTCATGTGCTACCTTTAAACTATTCAAAAATTATTACTCCTATTTGTGTCAATGTTTACCAAGCTCATGAGGACGGGGTGGATGTCTTTATGTCAACTGTCAAACAGACTTTACCACCGGACTAGCGGCATATACATCCGCTTATCCATTAATTTTGCAAAAAGAGCTGGCAAATGGGGTGCCCAGTCCCAATTAATTACAACTTTAACCGCTTAATTCTCTTCACATTTTTGCCCTGATTTATCAGTCAAGCAATGACAAACAGTGAAATATCTGCATGTGTAAACAAAAGAGAAGAGGGATGATCTGCCTTGCTGGTAGAAATAACGTCCTTCATGGGAGCCGCTCTTAAAAGTCTGGTTGGCAGGGGTCATATTGTACTTTCCATTTTCTGATTCGTTGACAATTAACAAACACCTCCCAAAACTTATTTTTACTCTCTATATGATTTCAAAAACTTAAAAAGCTCTAGCACATGATTTAATCCCTGCTTCCCTCTGCGAAGGGCCTTTCTTTTACTTTTATGTTGAGTCAGTTTTCCTACTTCTTTCTATCTCAGAAGCAAACACTAGTGTCAACTTTGGTGCAACAATTTTTATATGCTTGTATATTGTACTTATTATATTGCTTTGTGTTGACAAATATCCATGAGATATAATGTTGAAAGTTGAAAGCAATTGCTGAAACTTAAATCTTCCTTTGTGTTGGTTAAACACCTTTTACTTAGAATCTATTGCTTTATGAGTTAACTCTTATGCAAAACTTTTGATGCTTGTCTCGAAAGTACTATTCATGAAAAGTTTTTACTTATATGATTCAGTTGTTTACTTTGGGGGGGGGATTACGCTCAACATGATCAGAAGCAGGAGAAAAGGGGGCACAGACTGGACGATGGGATTGCACAACCCGTGTTGAAGCGCCATATGGAAGAACTCCTGCATGGACGTATTATCGTCGTTGATGACCTTGTGGTTCCTAATTTTCCAGACAATGTAGAGCAAGAGAGTGACTGTCGTAGCGAAGGAGGGCGTCCATGGACACTTGCGTTCCTAAAGGCATCCCATACCAGGCAGCCGAGGTCTTTGTGGGTGTCGGGAGAATAGGCAGTCTCACATGCACAAGACACCGAGGCGAGTAGGTGGGAATGATTGGTTTTTCATTAGGAACTAGCACTACAAATCCACAGAATACAAGCAATTTGAAACCTAGGTTCGGGAGGAGTAAATTTCATGCAGTGGGAGTAATGTTCCAGAAAGATAAAGGCGCTAAAAAATCAAGAGAACATCGAATAATTTGAGAAAATAGGAAAAAATTATAGGTAGAGTAAAACGAAATGAGGCGGAAAGTGTTAGTGTCTCCCGAGCTCACTCGTACTCAATTTTTAAAAAACTTGAAAACCGTATTCATATTTCTAGATCTCAAAAGAATTTAAAACTTTGTATACAAGTCAATATACACATTATGTATGTACACATAAGTTTCATACCCCCTCCGATCCAATATAAATGTTGCTAGGAATGACCTTGTCGTGCACAAACTCTACGTACAGCTAGCGTCATATTTTACGGATCAGAGGGAGTATTAAAATGTTTTTTAGGCTGCACAAAAAGGAAAGAGGGGGGGGGGGGGGGCTAACAATATTGTCTTTGTTGTGTGATTGTGTCCACAATTTGTTATAAAGCTTGGAATACGATTACTTTGGCTCCGAAAATTTTCATATAGTACTAGAAAACATGTGTATGTATAAAACATATTTCAAAAATTTCAAAATCAAATACTACCTCCGATCCATATTAGTGGGCACAACTTTGTCTAGATACACATGTATCTAGTTTAAATACTTAACTAGATACATATGAATTTAGACAAAGCTATGCCCACTAATATGGATCGGAGGGAGTATAATTTTTTTCATTTTTTTGCACCCGCCACAAATCTGCGTTCGAATGGAGGGACTAGTACGAAAGCCACCCAGAGCACAGACTGGAGATTTACATCGCGTCGCGCCAAACAGGCACAACGGGGAGGGACAAGCGGTTCACGTCGCGTCACGCCAATACGCCGTGAAGCGAACCTGAGCTGGTCATAAAATCCGTTTTCGAACTTACCGTTCTTCCAGCAGAATCGGTGCTAGGGGTGGTCCCACTCCCACCAGGATTTATTCAATGCCAGGGCTTTTCCGGCCCGTCCATTCAGCCAACGGCTGAGAGCGACCCGCAGAGCCACCTGGACGCCGCGGGTCTGCCATCTCCTTCTCCTCCACACTCTCGCACACACTTCTCGACTCCTCTGATCTCTCCACTCCACTCGGCCGGAGTCCAAGCCCAGGAGAACGGCAATGGCGACCAGTTCGGCCCCCATCACCCCCGCCGCTCCCCGCCTCCACCGACCACACGGCCACGGGAACTCCCACCGCCTACTCCTCCTCCCCCTCGGCCGCCGCGGCGTCGTCGTCGTCCGCGCGGTTTCTTCCGGGGATGGTGCCCGAGGCGGGGGCCCGTCGTACCTCGACATGTGGAAGAAGGCTGTGGAGCGGGAGCGGCGGTCCGCGGAGCTCGCGTACCGTCTCCAGGCGTCCCCGCCGCCTGCCGAGGCGGAGGCCGGTCGGGCGCCCCCGCCGGCGGACGTGGAGCGCAGGACGGCGCGGTTCGAGGAGATGCTGCGCGTGCCGCGGGAGGAGCGCGACCGCGTGCAGCGCACCCAGGTCATCGACCGCGCCGCCGCGGCCCTCGCCGCCGCGCGGGCCGTGCTCAAGGAGCCGCCGCAGCAGAACCCGCCCCAGCCGCAGCCGGAGACGCAGACGCCGGCGACGAACACGGACGTGACGGGATCGGGCAACGGTTCGGGTTCGCGCAAGGCTGCGAAGGGATCGGAGGATCGGGGTTCCCTGGCGGACGCGGCACCGCCTGCGCCGGTGGCGTCGCAGTCGGCGAAAGGTACGGTTACCAGGCGCACGTGGGATTTGCTTAAAGATTACTGCTTGCTACTTCTCGTGAACGTAGCACTAGCTTCCTGTTTCGCGTAAAAGATGTGTCCCTTTTTTTTTTTTTTGAAAGGGAGCCGTGTACAGGATCAAGAAACTGAAGAACACTCACGCACGAACACAAGAACACAACACTCCACACCCGGCGATCCTAGCACCACCACGCACACCACACACCTGAGGGAGAAGCTCAGCCAAACCAGTTGTAGAGCCGCAAGATCCATCCGACGCAGACGAACTCGCCGGAATCTAACCGCTGAAAGAGCATCGGCGCTGAGCCTCCGCCAGGCCACCACCAACGCCTCGCGCCGGAGACGAAGAAGGCAGCTCCGTCCATCTTCCGCCAGCCCACCAAGATCGTCGACGAGGGAGAGCTCCGTTCCTGCACACTCCCACGCTTCTAGCTCCACCACACCGCCACCCGAGCTCTGCACCACCGCCGGAGCAAGCGGCGACGCAGCGGCGAAACAGCTCAGGGACCAAAAACCCGGCGCACCAGATTCGCGGCGCCGACCCGCCATCTGGGCGCAGGGGCCTGGAACCTCGAGGGATCCGTAGATCCGCGAGCTCCAGCTAGACGAGCGCGCCGTCGCGGCCTCCGGAGGACACCTGCAACAGAGAGGAAGCACGCCGCCGCCAAAACCACCACCGACCGCACCTCCACCTCCAGGGCGCCGCCGGCTAGGCCTCCTACCAACCCTACTATATACAAGACGGGATCCGGGGATTCCCCCGCCTCCCGCTGCCGGAGCAGCCGCCGGAGACGAGGCAATCCCGCGGATCGCCGCCGCGCACAGTGGATTTGCGGGAGAGGACCAAGAAATCGCCTCTGCTACTACTGTAGCGAGGGGAAAGGGTCGAAGGGGTGTGTGACCTGAAACGTAAGATGTGTCCCTTTTTGTCTGACATATACTCCAAAGGTAGTTCAGAAGAAATTGGCATAAACAGATAATGGGTAAAAGCTTAATCGAACCATAAATCCAATGAACTTTAAAGTGATACAGGTAATTGCAGTTAAAATTTGGGGGGAAAATGACGGGTATTTCTGTCGAGTGCTTCATTTTCCTGCAAAAAAGAAGACGAAAAGAATAGCACACACTGACACAGGTGCCCACTATCTTGTTCAGTTGCATCAATGCCTACTTGGATAGTAGGAATTAGTTAATTAAAAACTACACGATTCTTTCAAGTGTCCCACTATCTTTGTGATGATGGGTACAAAAACTAGACCCATGTCTGCATAACCATTCTTCTAAAATAATGCACATCGGCAATCGACAAGCATATTGTGTATCATGACGTAATTTGGAAAATTCTCAACAATTGATACAAAAGGACTATGCATATTCAGAAGTGTCTTCAATTGATTTGATCCTCTCTAGGTAAAGTAATGCTGTTACCAGATATGAATATCCCTCTTGATTTTACTACATAGTTGTATGAATTTTCTTGTATTTGGGGCCTAGTGTAGTGCTGCATTGCTGATTTGTTTTTTTTGGCATAAGTGCAGTACTGATTGCCCCTGATGACTTGTGTCCTGCTGTAGCAAGCAAATATCAGGACACCAAAATATTGATTAGCAGTCCTCGATGTACAGAAAAAACAAAATATTCTGTCTGTACTACTTCTAAATCCTATATGAAACAACAACAACAACAACAACAACAACAACAACAACAACAACAACAACAACAACAACAACAAGACCGAGAGGGGAGACGCCACCCCGGCTTGTCATTAAGGTAGAAGTGTGACTCGAACCCACGACCTGGCGCTTGGCGCTTCAGCCTGCCGACCATCTAGCCGCGGATGAGAGACTTGACTAAAGAAAAGAGACCCATGATATTTTGAAGGCTGGTGTGGTTGACGAAACAAGTTATACTAACATTCCCCTGCCAAATAGAAGTTATACTTAACATTGTATTCAGTGCTGGAGCTAGCCCATTCTTGGAGCTGGGCAAGACCAAAGTGAAGCCACGTTGGTCAGCTTTTGCCAAATGCTCTTAGCTGAACAAACGTTGTCTACTAGACTTCCAAGGAGATGCACCGATGGAGCCCGGGCAGCCGCCCGCGCTCGCCAGGTGCTGGCTCCGCCACTGACAGTACGGATTTTAGGTATTAAGATCATAGTTTATGTTAACTTCTATTTTTGAGAAATGTAGGTTTTGTGCACTTCCATGACATTATTGGTTTTAAGTTGCAAGAAGGCTGTTGTATTTGTTATACATGAATGATATCTCTAGTATTGTTGGGATGTTTTTGCTGCAAAGTTATACTTATAAAGAAATACTCCGGTAAAGTTATTATTCTGCTGTGACACCAGTACTTTTATTTACTCAGGGCAAAACTCTGGGAATTCATCAACTTCCAAGCAGGCAAGTTCCAAGCTTGGTACTCCTGGTCCGGATTTTTGGTCATGGTTACCACCAGCAGAAAATAGTACCGAACTGGGAGAAAGCAATACTGATTTAAAACCATCAAAGAAAGTGGACTCTTTTTCCAGTCAACCTGATTTGTTGATGGAAAAGGAAAGGTCAGCAGACTTTTTGTCACTACCATTCGTGACCTCTTTCTTCGAGAAGAAGGAAGATCGATCTCTTCCGCCCTTCCAGTCATTTGCTGAGCCTGAAAATGTGGATTCCGAGCCCAAGCCAGCTGCGGAAGCAGAGGAGGCATTTGAAACACAATTTTCAAAAAATGCCGCTGAGGTGACTAGAGCTCTTAGTACAAGTGATGAGGAGTCATCTCATGGGGTCGATCCAGATGGTTCGAAGTGGTGGAAGGAGACCGGTGTTGAACAGAGGCCTGATGGGGTTGTTTGTAAGTGGACTGTAATTAGGGGAGTCAGTGCTGATGGAGCAGTTGAATTTGAAGACAAGTATTGGGAGGCTTCAGACCGGTTTGATCATAAGGAGTTAGGTTCGGAGAAGTCCGGTCGTGATGCTAGAGGCAATGTTTGGCGGGAATACTGGAAGGAGTCTATGTGGCAGGTAAATTTTTCTCTGGTTCGTTAATATTATCTGCTCACTGTGTGGTATGCGCAAAATTTACAATTTTATTCTAAACTAGTGGATGTAATATTTCAAATGTGGCCTGCTCAAGTCACATCACAGTGCAGCATTCATTATGACCTTGTAGGAGCGAGCATGAGATTCATCTGTGAAATTATATGTCACATATACACATGTGACTCCAGAATGTCATATTATAGACTTACAAGTGTACATACGGTTCTTTCTCAATTGTTAGAAATAAAATATGGCAATATGTGCTAACTGAACTCAGAAAAATGCAAACTGAATTTCTAATCAAGCGGCTGCATTTTGAATTATATCAGGATTTCACATCTGGGCTTATGCATATGGAGAAGACTGCAGACAAGTGGGGAAAGAATGGCAAAGGGGAGCAGTGGCAAGAGCAATGGTGGGAACAATACGATTCAAGCGGCAAAGCTGAAAAATCGGCTGATAAGTGGTGCAGCTTGGATCCAAATACGCCGTTGGATGTTGGTCATGCTCATGTTTGGCATGAAAGGTACGATAAGAGTTACTCAGTAACTTTCAATGCTTTGCCTGATTGAATGTTTCTCCCTGCACATTAAAATGAAAACAAATATTTCAGCACACATAGCATTCTGCTCGAATGCCATTTATCATACAACAACTATGTAGGTTGTTTATGGATAAATTGTTTTTAAGCCTATATTGCTGGAAATCACAATTTCATCATCTGCAGGTGGGGTGAGACGTATGATGGCAGCGGTGGAAGCGTGAAATACACCGACAAATGGGCCGAGCGCTCAGAGGGCGATGGGTGGTCGAAGTGGGGCGACAAGTGGGACGAGCATTTCAACCCAGACGGGCAAGGAGTGAAGCAGGGTGAGACCTGGTGGGAAGGCAAATACGGAGACCGGTGGAACCGCACTTGGGGCGAGGGGCACAACGGTTCTGGCTGGGTGCACAAGTATGGAAGGAGCAGCAGCGGCGAGCACTGGGACACGCACGAGCCGCAGGAGACATGGTACGAGCGGTACCCACATTTTGGCTTCCACCATTGCTTCGAGAACTCGGTGCAGCTCCGGTCCGTGCCGAGGCAGCCTCCAAAGAATCTCAAGACTGGGAAAAGAGTAGATGCTTAATTAGGAACATTTCAGCTGCAGTCATAATCAGCCCTCCAAAGAAAAGCTATTATTCATAATGGAGTTAGTAGTTGGTCTTTCAAAGTGCTGAGGCCAGTCATAATGGAGTAGTCATGTACTCGTCTATGTCCATCTTTCATTTTTCATTGTGTCGGGATGCTCATGCTGGTATGATATCTTGGCTGGTTTCATCTCTCGTCCTGTCATCAATTTATCGATTTATTTGGAAGAGTGAAATAAAAAATAAAATAAGAATGAGCTATAATTAAGTGTGGCATTATCTCTCTCCGCGGACTTGATCGTCCTTTCAGATGGTAAATTTTATATTAAATTCCATTTTCGGAATAAGGCCAACAATTTTATATGGAGGTTACTAACGTGTACGGTGCAACTCAACATGAGTGAGCCGGTTAATCCTACTAAGTGCATGTCTGTTTGAGATACATCTCAATGAAAAGCAGCTGGAACTGGTGGGTTCTGAGAAGCAGCTGGAGCTGGGTGGAATGTAAAAATTCTGTTTGGCAACCTGCTTTTAGAACGGCTGGTGGACATGCAGCTGGTGGAGAAAGTCTAAAATACTTGTTAATAAATAAACATATTAGGGTATTTAGACTTTCTCTTATGTGGAGATTTTAATATGCATGGTGAGATTTCAGCATGAGAAAAACAACGATCGTTTTGATTCGCATTGGCCTATTTTACATGGAGCTTACAACCGTGTATGTTGCAACCCAGCATGAGCATGACCGAGCTGGTTAATCTTACCAAGAATAATTTCAGCATGAGAAAAATAACGACCGTTTTGTTTCACATTGGACTTTCTTATTCAACTCTCTTACAGATAGCTTGGATCTTAGAGAGGTTATGATGTGAGGACGATATTTTACTCGGGCTAATAATCGCTTTATGCCAACATACGAAAAGTTTGATTGTGTACTGATGGATACAAATGGGAAACAAAATACCCGTTGGTCACATTACGTGCTCTTGTACGTATCGAGTCTCCCTTGGATCATGCTCCACTTCTACGTAACTCAGGATACACAATTAGGGTTCGAATTTGGTTGGCTATGCACTAGCAAGGCCGGATCTGCTAGATGCCGGATCCGTTAAAATATCTTGTTATTACTTCTTTATTGGGGTGGTACTATTAGATCTTTGTTCTGTTCGATTATGTTGCATCTTTGTTTAATAGGCTGGTTCAGTTAGATCTTCTTTATTGGTGGTACTGCTAGATCTTGTTTATTCTTTATATATGATCTTGTCACAATAAAAATTCTTAATCAAAAGGGATTTGATAAAACATTTGTCATTTTATACTTGTGTAATAGGGATCATATTTTGGTGGCACTATACAAAAAAAAAAGAAGGGGGCGAGGGTTTTGCCCTGTATCTAGTTGGTGAATAAGATCCTTGCGGGCTAGTCCAGCTTCACCACATTCCTCTACCTTCTTTTGTCCATGTAAGTGAACAAGCATTTTGATTTGCACTGTTTTCATTGTTTCTACATTCGCGGTTTAATGAGTTTTGTGCACGAAACATGAAGGCCCTTTGAGAATACTTGCAAGTATTGCTCAACGTAATGCACCTTACCTTGAGAGATTGGCAAATGTCAAAGAAGGATAAGAAAATTTCTCAAATATCCTTCCTCCTCAAATAAGGAAAAGGAAATTCTAAATTATCCTTCTTTTGAATCGAGTGGCGTCTATCCTTGCCAAGGTCACGTAAGTGATATCTTCTGCAGGACGATGATGAGCAGATTGGAAGAAATGTCCACCTTTATTCTATCTTTCGCATTCAAGACAAAAACGTAACCAAGAAAAGTTTTTTCTTCTTTTGGGTAGTTTTCACATTTATATAGCTAGTAATTGATACTTTTGTCACAATGTATGAATATGAAATGTGAAATGAATGAAACAAGAAGGAGATTTGCTACTGGATGATGCTTGTTCTTGATATTTGCCACACTGTGTATGAATATGAAATGAAAGCCTACAGGTATGGTCTGAAAATTCTAAACGTGTGCGATGGTTCATTAAACACACGACTAGCACTAGGATAAACGTGTGCGATAAGTTGGTAAACACAAACGAAAGACCTTACTAAAGCGTGTGCCATTATAAGTAAACCGATAACCGTGTGTGATAATATGAGCCATCGCACACGATTTAGTAAATAGCGTTGTCTACGATGTTTGAAGAACTATCATACACGTCTTGTTGGTCCGTGTGCGATCTTCAACCCATCGCTCACCCATGGATAGCGACGGATCCATAAATCATATGTGATGACCGATTTTGACCGTATGGGATTGTCTGATCTGTACTAGTGGCGGAACAAAATGTTGATGTGGGCAGGAGCATGAAGACGCCACACCAACGCTGTTCTGCTATATCTCCACGACGTCCCAACCTCCTGTTGCTCCCTCATTGTCGCCGGAGAACGGAAGTCGAGGCAACCGCATCCCAAAACAAAATACCTGCCAGCTAGTCAGCTACTGCCATGTCTGATGAAGAGCAGCGTCCTTCGTCGGCGGCTCTGCGGTCCTCGCTGGACTGGGGTCAGGATGCTGCCGCCCAACTATGGGTGGGAGGGGGGCGCTTATCGCCTGTTCATGGGTGCAGGGCATCCATGGGTTATCCAAGGTCCCTCAAGCAAGCACTGTCGGGGCACAGCACTTTGTTTCAGGCCAGAGGAACGAAAACGAGAGTTGGGAGAGGAGCTCCAGTGGCGAGGTTCGCGCTATCTCTGCCCATGTGGTGCCGTGACACTCCTGGGTTCGGCCATACTCGACGTCGAGGCACGGGAGGGGAGCTTCGGTGGCTTTTTTCTTCACCCCAACAAAGTTTTTACGGGTGAACATCTTGAAGTCCTCAAATACACCTTCCAGATTCCTTGCACTCGTTTTGGATCTACCTATACAATATTAATCTACTATACAACTATACACCATTTAACAAGATTTGTGTGATACGTACAGCATCTGATGGATATCTACACATGATCAACAATTCCATTGAACAAACTCGCCGAATGGATACTAGTTATTAGTTAAACTTGAAAGACCTGTTAGAGAATATGTCTGATTAGATCTTGTTATCAACTATATTGATTATGGTGGCTCTTGGAAGTAAGGATGGTTCAATGCTTCATCAACGCTTAGGCGGTCCTCCTGCAAGAAAAGAGAAATGGAACTGCATCAAGGGAAATGAAGACAATGGTGAAAGTAAAACTGAGAACTAATTAAATAACAAGACATGGACAAGCAAATTATGGTTTAACATGGTTCGTCTCAAGTTTAATAGGAACAGAAAGCGGGTCATGCATAGCCTGATCACCCCCAATTAATGAGGTTTTTTACCGGAACTTTTAACATGGTTCACCTCAAGTTTAATAGGAACAGAAAGCGGGTCATGTATAGCCTGGTCACCCCACATTAATGAGGTTTTTTACCGGAACTTTCCTGACAGAGAAATTTCAAAACTGTTACGGTGTCTTAGGCTCTTAGCCACTATTCCACATCACCAATTCATAATTGGTGGATTATATAAAAAATAAGGGTACAAGAACACCTCCTTTTTGCATAACTGGGTTCAAGGAACTTACATGATGCCACACTAGTAGCTGGCGTGCTAGTCGCAATGCCCACAAATTGGGAAAGCTGGAACACATTAGCAATGTGGAACAATTAGATACGATACTATGAATAACCTGGGTTTGCAGAAAATGATGGAAAGAAAATATTCCAACCCCATTTTCAGAGGATCTCGGATCTTCACTTGACGGGCAAATGATTCCTCGGAGCATTTCCAAGAAGCTAACCCAGCGTGCCCCTTAAACAAACAAATAAATAAACACATGATCTGGAATGTTAGACTAAAGCAATAAACTCCTAATAACATGGTAGATCAATGCAAGCAATAAAGGATATATAAGCAGGTCTGCATATATCTTGCACAGGAACATTAGAAGTTAATCAATAGATAATGCAGTTAGTAGAATCACCCGTTCTGAGTTACTGCTGCCTTGATGTTGTGAGGAAATTCCCGGCACTAAAATGCACAGTTCCATGTAAGATCTTAACCTATCATAATAAGACAGAAGAAATGATATGGCAAACAGTTTACTCTTGAATATAACTACTACTACAGAGATAACATGGAAAGACCATAATTCATAATTCCAGTTAATCAAGTAACTTGACAATAATGGTTGAGCAGAGCCCCAAAGCAGACAAATTTCATCATGGCACCGTGATATGTTCACACTATATTTTTTTGGTAAGCTGCTACGTATATAGTTAAAAAACAAAAGCTTGTAGTTTTCAGTGTGGAAGGTCAAATTTCCAGAAAATTTGAATTCCACTTTAATCATGCACTTCAGTTTAGAGCGTCGATTTCTTATGTTGGCTTAAGAGAAAACATTGATTGGTTTATCTTTAGGATATCCCAAGAACAAGGAGAAAACATATGTTTCATATTATTTCATTTACACTGAGCATCTTTGATTTCTTAGGCATGTCACTAGAACCAAGGCAAACTGTAACAGCTTTGCTAATCCAGGAATAGACTTCATAACTCACAAAAAAAAAAAAACTGTGTCTCACTTGTATGCAAGTTCCTTTGTTTGCTCACTCCACCCTTCAAGGCGCTGATCCATTAAAATACGTGCATGGTCACTTATCTGGAAAACATGTGGAGAACCAACTATCAACTCCAGCATGACAACTCCAACACTCCAAATATCATACCTGTAAACAGCAAAATACAAATATCAATGACCTTCAGTGTAGCTGTGAGCCGATAATCCTGGCACAAGGAAGCATTTGCAGAAGTAAAACAAAAAGAGGATAGAGATATACTTCAGTCTTGCACTTTTTGATTCCTGATACCAGCTTGAATTAAGGAGTGCCTCTGGAGGAGTGTACTCAAAAGTCTGTTCAGACCTGGAATTGAGTTCCAAAATTGGATTAGAATGGATTGAAAGAACAGAACGTAGGATCATGCAGAATATTATCATGTTCAAGAACAAGCATGTTGCACCATGTACAGCCTAGCATTCTACAAACTGCCAAAAGAGTGCTGGACAGTAAATTGACAGCCAACTATTGTCCAAAGTGTGGGTTCAAATCTTTAGTAAAGCACGCCTCTTTCTTAAACAAAATGTTGTAGTTCAGCATCAAACATGTCCATTAATTAAAAGGAAAAGCATGCAAGTTGACAAAAAAAGAACCTACTCCAAAATGAACCATTGGCCTAAACATGATAGGTAAATAATAAAGAATGACTTAAAGAAAAATAAAAGTAAGAACTCACAAACTTGTTACGGAATTCATAAATCCTGCAAGTCCTACAATTTACATGCTTCAGTTTTGAATCCAGCCCCGTACTAGCCCTTCGAAAAAATTATCACGGCTTGGTTCATTGAAGTTGTAAAAGATAAATTCAGTACCAAAAGAACCTTTAGATACAAAATTTCCAATTTTCATATATTTATTCTCAACATGTTCGAATGAAAGATCTAAGTCCAAATTGAATCCGAGGAATTATAGTAAGCTCATAAAGCACGACCTTATATATGCCAACTCAATAATACATGCTACATTGTTCAAACCTAAAACATAAAACATCCTGGACGGTCAAGACTTCAAGAAATATGACTATGTAAAAGTTAAAGTTGAGTTAGAGATTGATCCCCTAGGAGATAAAAAAGAAACATTTAAGAGCAACTTAATAATAGAAGTGATAATAATTTTCGAAACTGCAACATCTATCTAGTAGAAAATAAAAATAGATCACGAGTTTAGTGATTAAAGTCCAAAAACCTCACAAATATATGCTCTACAAAATGCTAAAAGGAAGAATATTAAGAACAATGATCACACACCGAGTAGGCCCTGAACCATAAAGATGCTTCAAAGTGAAATCATCAATGGCACTGCCAAAGTCAATAAGACGCCTGCATACAAGAAGTCAGTAATTAGTGGTAGAAGAATGCGGAACCTTTTATTTTATGGGCCTTAGCGACTTGTTGGCAAATGACAAGCAAAAATGTTTACCATTGTTGATTTCTAATTTATCTTTATTCAAGAATACTTGACCAATGTATGTATTTTTACGGCAGAGCTGGAGCTAGACTGGAGTACATATGAGATAAAAAATATATAAACGTTGTACTACTATTAGAAACTTTTGAATTTTTGGTAATTTCCTACAAAATGTAAGGTGCTTTGCAAAAATTATGTGGGACTTACATACGCGGCTCTACAACTGATCTCAGCTATCTGAATGTTGTTAGAATTTTGGCATCCAACTATCAAGAAATATTAAAAATCTAAGTACAAAGATAAACAAGCTCTGGCTAACTGTAAAAGGTACATCCCATAGAGTAAATCTTTGTTCTTACATGTTCAACTTGTTTTCCTTTGCTTCAGATGGAATCTCTCTTAAACATTTTCCAGTCTCCAAATCCTCAAAGCAGATGATCATGTTCTCTTCAAGGCATAACACAAATCATGTTAGCTGCACAGCTAGTTGATAGAATATGTCTATGGAAAAATGATGGGAAGATGCGGACAATGTTTGGTTCAATTAGTGTGGTAGTGAACTAGAGAGTACAAGTCAATAGCATTGTACCAGGTTTAATATCTCTGTGAGTGATATTACGATCATGACAAGCCTTTAAACCCATCAGCTGAAAAAGAAGCAAATATCAATGAATTAACTTCTATAAAAAAACAAGCCAGCATCCTAATAAAATGTTTCTTCCTTCTAATTTTAGATTTAACAAGATAAAAAATACTACTCCCTCTGATCCGAAATTAGTGTCGCTAGTCCGTATACATTTTTTACTACGCTAGTACCGTCTCTGCGACAGTTTTTGCGGACCGGAGGGAGTACCTCCGATCCATAATAACTGTCGCAGTTTTGAACTAACCCCAGTTCAAAACTGCGATACTTATTTTGGATCGGAGGGAGTATAACAAAGTATGTTAGAAATTTGTAATTTTAAATTCAATTTTAAAAATGATCAAAATACAATAAACTATGTGAGAGACTGAGAGGCGCCTAAGGAGTTCGATTTATAGAACCATAAAGATTCGCATAAGCATACCAGCTGCCATAAGAGGTCCTGCATTTGCCTTTGTCCAGCTTTAGTTGTCCTTAACCAATACCACCACTTTGATGGTTGCAGAACTTGAATATGTCTGACCCTCTCATTATCATTACCAGTAACTAACTTTGTTTCTTCAGCTGCGTATATCAGTTTCGATAATGATTTGCCTTCATTTCGGTACACAAGCCATATTTCCTTTGATTCTGATTCAAAAGATTCTATAAACCTAGCCACATGCTTCAGTGATTCCTCAATAGCTGAAATGTTCTGTTCTGGGAACGTATACTCAATGAAATGCATGTCCACCGAAAGCGTTGTAGATGATGATTCCATACTTGACAAACCTTCAAGAGTTTTTGAAGCATTTGAAAATAATTGTCCAAAATACTTCTCACGCAATCCACTCAAGTAAGCAGCATTTCCCCTTTCAACCTGCAGTTTCCAAGCTCAGAGTCAAGAAAAGATAGGATGATAAGGTTTTCTAGCATCTAACTCCCTGATTTTCGGAAATCTAAGTTGCTCTTAAATGTATCACATGTAACAGAAGAAAATTCCTAAGTACTAGTGATGCGCAATATGACTATATGAGCATTTGACCACAGCAAGCATGTAAGAAACCAGCATTTTAAACACATCTTGCAGAATCACGAACTTCACATCTAATACTGGATGATGGGACTAGATGATAGAATGGCAGAAGTTGACTGGAAAGACTTGGCTTACCATTATGCGCTTCAATATGAATAAATCACCATCGATTATGTCTGAGACATGATTTTCATCAGATGACGAGGTTGTGTTTGAACTTGTGCAATTATATGAGTCAGGTTTAAGTATAGTGCTAAAGTGGGAAAAATCTTTGTGTACATCTGCATCATCAGAGCAATTCCAGCGAAAAGCCAACCAGACTTCACCATATGAACCACGATCAAATCTTCTCTTCAGCTTGTACCTGAAATTGTTAAACAAAAGAAAAACTCACATTTATTTATGGGTACATGACTTGATATTAGCATGAAAATGACCATATGTGTAACCACTGTAGTTCACAAAGAAAGAGTGAATTATATATGCTACTTGATGTAATGTAAGGAAATTAACTTCAATGGAGAAAATCAATCTCCAGCAGCTCTTCTCAAACTATGTCCTTACAAATCATTTGACCAATAAACTGTGCCACAAGAAGTCACTGTTGCGAGTAAGCCTTCTATTTATTTTGTCCTAATTCTTCATTTCACCCAATGGTACATTCATGACAAAATACAGCGATAATCAGAATATAGGTTATAAAGTAATACAAAACATGAGCTGGGTGGTACATTTAGATGATCCTAAAGTGATGTGAAGCATGACAATAGAAGGTAATTACGCCAAATAATCTAAACTTCAGTAAACATCTACAAACTGCTGTCAAAGGGTAATCAGGAAGTTGCTCAGCAATAGAAATGGTACCTGATGTCAGCTATCTTGTAGCCAAATGAATGTGAACTGTTCGATTTGCTATTATGCGAAACAGAGTCAAGCAAGCCAAAGTAATTTGCAAACCCTTCAGGACTACTACACCGTCCCATTTCCTCATCTTGATGGCCAAGGTACCAGCAAATGTTTCTGTCCTTGTATTTTTCAAGATTTCCTGTACCCAAATGTAGGAGGGAAATGACAACTGAGGGCATGAGCGAGATAGAAAACATTAACAAGAATTACATCAGCAGTTCACGTCTCTCTCACCCACACTAAAATATGGGTAAACGACAGATGTGTAGAAAGGATTTTATATGTTTTTTTCTCTCAAAGATACGCAAATCAATATGTATAAACTATCAAGCCTCATACCAAGACAGCAAGACTTAATGGTAAGCCATTTAAACAAGAATACGGGCCTCTTTGCACTGAAGCCAAACCATGCCACGCCACATGTTAGGCATGCCACGCTCTCTTAGTTATGTCATACACACGATTTGTTGCCAAGTCTTGCCACAAGTGTGGCGAGCAATTTGATCACCACAAAAGTTGTGGCGTGCCACACATTTGGCATAGAAAGTGTCGCCTGGGTAGGCATCAACCAAACAGGGCCTACACCCTCCAACAAGCTAACCCCCTCCAAAGAAAAGGAAAACAAAGGACCTTGTTCCTGAAAAGGACATCACACACGAGCATCCTAAAACAGGTAACTCACCATCAGAAGATAACACGTTTTCAGTTGGCATGTGATTGAAATCGCGAACTCCTTCATGCTGATAATCCTCTGGTACCCTAAATATATAGTCCATATCTTCATCAAGACTCTCAGATAAGTAGAAACAGCCCAGTTTCTTCAGTTTTGCATCAACCTATTCCCAGATCAAGCAGAAATACTATAAATAGAATAAGAGATTCTTCAATACACTCCAACAGACATTGAACATGTAGCTTAATAAAGGACGGTACGAATGAAGCTAGGGCTTTTTGTCAAAGACTTCAAGTTCATGCAGAACGTTAACATACTAAGTGAAACATATTCTACATTCACATGGAACGTGTATTGTACAACCCCTTTGTTTTAATTGGTATATCTAACTTTCAAGACAAAGAGTGACATGATACATTTCCCACATACCAAGAACCTCTGGAACTTTGTTGATGAGCGCTTGAAATACTCCATTTCAATAACAGCTGAACTAACTCCATCATCTGCAACACATGAAAATACATGTCAGCAAAAGTGCAAAACTAAGGACTTCACAGGAGACCTTAAACTGCGTTTGAGTGCAGTAAGTCAAGCAACAAAGTTTAATGGGTAGGTTAATGATTAATAGATGTGAACAAAATTAGAATTTTAGATTCATAGGACCCATGCAGTTCTCTAATACTTATATAACGGACAATCACTTGAATGGAACAACATGAAGCAACAGGGCAGCGCAGGAAGAGGATAACATCACAGAATAAGGTGTGGCATTTTCCCCTCGTACTAGGTATGCCCATTTTGGGTGTCCAACATATCAATAATACGGAA